>PVIC010031931.1:0-20997 GCA_004025085.1 Thryonomys swinderianus | reverse complement strand
TTCTTCTTCTTTCTTCTTCTTCTTCTTCTTTCTTCTTCTTCTTTCTTCTTCTTCTTCTTCTTCTTCTTCTTCTTTCTTCTTCTTCTTTCTTCTTCTTTCTTCTTCTTCTTCTTCTTTCTTCTTCTTCTTTCTTTCTTTCTTCTTCTTTCTTCTTCTTCTTCTTTTCTTCTTCTTCCTTCTTCTTCTTCCTTTTCTTCTCCTTCTCCTTCTCCCTCTTCTCCTTCTCCTCCCCTTCCCCCTCCCCCTCCTCCTCCTTCTCCTCCTCCTTCTCCTTCTCCTCCCTTTGTGGCTTAGTCAGCTGCAGAGATGCTGGATGACTTTACAAGGGATGGGTGAATCCTGGAGACAAGTTGCTACTGTCTGCTTCTAATTTGGGATCCCTGCAAAGCTGGGAAGGGCTTGCAGGAGGCATGCGCTGGGGTAAGGGTGGTAGAAAGGAGGCCCCTGACCCTGAAGCGGGACCTGCTAAGGAAGAAGACCCTGAAAGTCATCAGGCCTCGCTGCCAGGGCCTAGCGAGTGCCGCTCTCACTGTTGAGGAATAGGAGGAGTGAGGGGGAGGTGTGAGTGGGGGAGGGAGCCACAGAGGCTGTGACTCCAGCTCGATTTCTTTTCTGGCTCCTATCAGGCAGGGAGGGAGAGGTGCCTCTCAGGACCCAGTTTTTTCCCAGCTTTTGATGCATAATGTAATCAGATGACATTTGAATATTCATGTCATAAAAAAGGATGCAGATGCAAGTGTGAGACTGGTGGGCTGGGGGGAGGAGCCGCACGCTGCATTTCTGAAGCCGCAGGATCTCAGATGGAGGCAGCCAGCCTGTGGCAGCAGTTTCTTCTCCCTGGTTTACCGGGGTGTGTGTCCCCTCCCTACCACACTCACCATGTTCCAAGTCAAGACATCTCACCGTGGGACCGCAGCCCTTCCTTAGACCGAACTAAAATCTCTGTCGTGACCTCTATGGCTTTGCACTGTCACCATGCCAGATAAAACCTGGCTTTCTGGGAACCACGGAGGGAATGGAGTCGAGGGGGCATAGCAGCTTGGGTTTTTGATCCAGCCATGCTACTTCTGGCTGTGCAGCTTGGAGGAAGCCTCCCCACCTCTCTGAGCTTCAGACTCTCCAGCAGTCATGTGGTGACACGTCCCTTACAGGGACTTCATGAGGCTTAGTGGTAGGAACAACGTGTCGGCTGGGTGACTCTCTGGGCCACCTCTTTAGGAAGAGTCAAGGCTTGGGGCACTGGGCCTCCCAAGTCTGTCCTTGCACACTGCTCGTGGCAGTGACTGATGTGGAAGAGGCCTGGGCAGAGCGTCCTGCATGGGGGCAGCAGACCCAGGTGCAGGAGGGGAACAATGAGACAAAACCCTGAGCTGTGTGGGTGTCATTTTGTTCCTGTTAGGCCAAGGTGCTAACTTCTCTGATCCTTAGTTGCTCCATCTGATTTTTGTTTGTTTGCTCTTTGAGGCAGGATCTCACTAGGTTGCTCGTGTTGGCCTTGAATTTCACTATGTAGTCCAGACTGGCCTTGAACTCAGCCTGATCCTCTTGCCTCAACTTCCCGAGTGCTGGGATTATAGGTCTGTGCCACCATGCCCAGCCTGGCACTGTCCCTCTGAAAATTACGGGAGCAAAATTGCCAGAACTTTCTGGGGAGTGTTCTAAAGATCACCCTGCCATTACTGACTGAGTTTATCAGGAGCTAAACTTGAATGGCAGGCCACTCAGAAAACTAGGACTGTGTTCCCAGGAATCATATGGGGCCGTGAGGGCAGAGGAGGGTGTCAAAGGGCCTTGGACTGACCAGATCTGATATTGTTCCTTGCATTCCCTTAGGAGTAAGGAAGAACAGGACATCGAGGGTTGTAGTCTAACAGTGTGTGAGTCCCCACTCCAGACTCCAGTGGAGATTCTTAGCCTAGAGGTGTGGAATGATGGGAAACTCACTGTCTCCCACAGCTGTCCATGGCTGGCTAGAAGCTGTCTCTAATAGGGATTCTTCATCAAGCTAGAGTTCCATCAGTTTCCTTGGCTCCAGAAGGACTTGAGAAGACTTGAGCTTCTCTATCCATTGTGCTGCAGGAAGGCAAGCACAGCAGTAAACAGCTGGAATGAAGGAAGGGCCGTTGCCTGGCCTGCAGCTGCTTTCCTATGCTCGGGCGGCCATCTTCCCTGTGCTCAGTGTTCACTGCGAACCTTCTCTACTGCCCTAGCTCCCTTCCTGTTCATTTCTTCAGGCAGAAGCCTAGGATCTTACTTCCTCTTTTCTGGAGGATTCTGGGACTAAGGCTGCCTCAGATCCCTGGGCCACTACACTTATCTGAGCCTACCCCCATCCTCTCATTCTCCCTGCCATTTTGGATGTGTGGCTGTCCCTCGTCCCATCTGGAAGCCTCTCCTGGGTCCTAGATCTCATCCTAGCCACCTTCTCTCATGGGTCCTTCTCCACGGAGAATCCTTTTTTCCTCTGTTGCAAACTCTACCTTCATTGCCTTTCTGTGCTAGCCTTGAAACCTATCAAAAGCATTACCATTGTAGAACTAAACCAACAAACGCATAAACAACCCCACCCTTGCTGAGACCTGGAGGTTCTTTCTGCTCTAGTCCAACACTCCTCTCTCCTGGAAGCCCAGATTCTAAGCAACATTCTGCACACGCTTCACCTCTCCTGCCTCCCAACTTCACTTTCTGCTCCTGCTGGACCTTGCTAAGGCTGTTGGTAACATCCCTGATGCCAGGGCCCGTGGATACTCTTGATCCTTCTCTGGCCTGCCATTCTTCAACCTTTGGACTGGTGATCACATCACTGACTTTGAAGGCACTACCCTCTCCTGAGGCTCTGCCCAGCATCTGGCTCAAGCTTCTCACTTCCTGTTTCTTGTAGACAAGGTCTCCAGCTTTGGTGCACTTGGCTTCCTCTTTGTAATGGGTGAGGCCCTCCACGGGGCGGCCATCTATATGCTGAGGACTTTTAAATCACTTTCTAGCCTCGGCCTCTTTCCCGAGCACCAGACTCAGGTGGCCAGTTGCCCACTAGACATCTTTCCTGGGATAGCTTTCAAGTCCATCATCTTTTCCCTTAGTTTTCTGTATCAGTTGGAGGTCAGGCGATGGCCCTTCCTTTATTCTGTTTCCTTCTCTGCTGTGCGATTGCTTCTTTTGGTTCCCAGGGCTTGAAGGACAGAGCGCGACAGGTCTGCCCTGATGACTCACCAGCTCTATGGCATGAGTGTGATCGGGGGACTAGCTGGAAGCTGGGACACCAGTAGGGGCCGAGTCGTAGTCCAGGCAGGAGATGGTGCTGGTCTAGACTAGAGCTTTGGCATTGACACGCAGAAAGAAAGAAGCAGATGGGGGAGCTGTGGGCGGGACCTCATGGGGTCAGGGAGGAAGAGCAAGGGAGATGAAGGAGTCAGAGTGGTGGGTCGTGGAGCTCTGGCTTGGGTGATGCTTTTTTTTATTTTTATTTTTTTTTTTTAGACAGGGTCTCGCTTTGTAGTTCAGGCTGGACCTGAGCTCACTATGTAGCCCAGGCAAGCCACGAACTCAGCAATCCTCCTGTCTCTGCCTCCCAAGTGCTGGGATGACAGGCGTGAGCCGCCACGCCCGGCTTTTTTTTTTTTTTTTAGACAGGGTCTTGCTTTGTAGTTCAGGCTGGCCCTGGGCTCACTATGTAGCCCAGGCAAGCCTCAAATTCAGCAATCCATCAGCCTCTGCCTCCCAAGTGCTGGGATGACAGGTGTGAGCCACCATGCCTGGCACTGTGGTTTGTGGTACTGATTGCTGGTGGGTGTGACTCACCACACCCAGCATTGTTGTATGTGGTTACTGGGGATCGAACTCAGGATCTTGTGCTTGCTAGGCAGGCGCTGGAACCACTGAGCTAAATCTCCGGCCCGGGTGATGCTTTTTGGCGGTGACGTTCCCTGACACAGACCCTGGCTGAACCTGGGACAGACCTGGAGTTCTGGCTCCTTGTGAATTGGAGTAGGCCTTCGGGATAAGGGGTCCATGTACATGCAGTGCATGGATATAGAATGTGTGTGTGTGTGTGTATACCTGTGTGTGTGTACGTGTGTGTGTGTGTGTGCGCGCGCGCATGTGCTGCTCTGGAGAGTGGGGTTGATCAAGGAGGGGCTCTCATCCCCATGGCCCTCAGAGACATTTCCCAGGGGCTTATCTCCTGCTGGTGGCCACCCATGCGGGCGAACAAAGCTCTTTCTACCCGACTGTTGCCTGTGTCAGCTGAGACAAGGGTTGTACATCTCAATTTTTATCATATGGAGATGAAATAAAGCGTGCCAGAGCAGACTCCAAAGGGACAACAGTGAGGAGATGAAGGCTCCTTTGCTTTGGGGACCCCGCAGCCCCTGTGCGCCTCCCAGACAGCCGACTCCGTGCAGACATCGGCACTCTCTCTTTTGGGGGCTTTCAAAGAGGGTGCTTCTCACATTCGAAAACACAAGGGGAGCTAAACACATGACAGCGGCGGCGGCGGCTCGAAACACATCTCGCGCTGCCAGCCCGCGCTGCCCCCGCCGGCGCAGGCCTGCCTTGATGTTGTGCCTTGACTAGACAGAAGATGTTTTCCTTCTCAATTAGGAAAAACTCACAGCTTCACACTCACGAGGGAGGCGGCGGCGCTGGAATTAGCACAAGGGGAGGAAAGGGGAGGTGACAACAGCAACAGATGTCTCCCTTGTCTTGGTTCCGGCCCCTGCCTGGCCCAGAGAAGCATTCTGCTTTCCCTTCTGGGTCCCGCCCTTCCTCCCTCCCCTCCGCTCATTCATGCAATAAACTTGAACTCGAGTGGCTTCACGCTCTGCCAGGCTGGCGGTAGATGTGAGGTCACCACAATAAAGTGCAGGCCCTGCCCTGGGGGAGCTCAGAGCTATGCGAAGAGACTGGTGGAAAAATAGATAAACTCAGAAATCAGCAGGGCATTTCTTGCAGCTAAATATCCAGGTCAGGTGGATTCACAGCCCCCATTGAACAGACTGTGCGCAAAGAGCTACCGGGGTTCCTCCGAGCCCCTGGAGCGCTTGGCACGCACCGAGGTTAGGAGTGTGGCTAAGAGTCACCCTGAGGTAGGAGATAAAGAGTAAAGACGGGCAGAAAGGAGACAGGGAAAGACTATCGTATTATGATTGTATTTTTAAAGAAAAACTGCAGTTTTGAGACACAAAGAATATTCAAATTTGGTCCCCTCTTCCCACCTCTTCCGGGAAAAATTCTTAAAGGCCTTCAAGTCAGAAGCCTGAAAACGGGGCTCTGGGCTGGCGCCTTTCACCTGTAAGTTGTTTCCTTCTCCCCACCACCCTCTGGACTACGGCCCACCGAACGCTCGAAGCCATCTCGCCCTCGGCGCACATCAAGACGATCTAACAGGGTCATCTCTAGACCACAGGACCTTCCTCCCAAAGGGGCCTTCCCTCCCCCTTTTTTTGAGAAATCAAGTAAACTATGTTTAGTTTTTGCTCTCTCCCTCTGAGGGGCCCACCCTCTTCTCCGAGTGTGTTCTTTTCTGTTCTCCCTTACGAACCTTTTTAGGCCTCTCTCCCTGATGCTTCCTGAAAATTCTTTTTCTGTGATGAAAGTCAGTGACCTTGCAACTGGCGCCGTGGGCGGAGTGAGCCGAGCTCCTCCTCTCCTCTTTCGGGTGGCTCTCTCGGACCTGTCTGGTCCCGAGAGTGCTGGAGTTCGAATCCCGGCTCTCCCCCTTGCTGGGCCAGCCTGTGTTATTTATCTGCTCTGTGTCCACGGAAGGAGGACCATAATCACACCGACGGTGCGGGGCTGTTCTGCGAGTTAAATGAGCCCGTTTCTGTGCGGCGCTTAGAGCAGAGTCTGGCACATGGCAAACGCCGGGAAAGATTAGCTCTGGCTCTCATTGTCCTTTCTGGCCCTGCGCCCCTGCTTGCATTGAATTAATTCAGTTTATGCATCTTCTCACCCCCCGCCCGCGTTGTTACTTTCACCCCTAGTCGCCACAGACACGGACCTCAATCCTTTTTCTTTATGTTCCATTTTAAAAAAATCGGCCTCACCCCTAAAACAAAGCCTGGCTGGGCACACAAAGTCTCTGTGGGTAGCAGACATTTCCAAAGGACGGGGAGAAGAAGGGATTTATAGACTGCAGGACGCCAGCAGAGTAAAAGCCCTTCTTTGATATTTTCATTCCTAAAAGCCCCTCAGCCATTTCCAACACCTGAGCTTCAACCTCCTCTTACATTGTCTTATTATTTCCCCACTTGCGCCCCCCCCCCACCCTTTCCACTTGTTTCTCATGCAGGCAGTTTAGAGACCTCTGGCTTCCTCGGCTCTTGTCAAATCATACCCTCCGGATGTTACCTCCCCCCAGTGCCTTATCAAGGTATTTTCTTATACAAAGACATTTGCTTCCCTAAGAGGAATTCGGTTGTCAGATGTTCTATCAGTCAGCGTCCAGCCAGGGAGAGAGAAACCTTTAAACACTTCGGACGGATGGATCCAAAGCGGGGCCGCCGTCACAGGTGCCGGAGGGATGGACTATGACTGTTGCAGTAGGTAGTATACCGGAGTAGTGACTGAAATGTCCCGCTGTTCTAGTCCCAAGCGTGTCCCCTCAACCCCCCTTTCTGCCACTCCCTATCTGCCCCAGGAGCCAGTAACTAGGGGTTAATGCCGGTCACAGCAGGGAGCCTCCAGCAGTTGACTATAAGACATCTCTGGCACTGTGACTATTTACAGTGTCGCTCCCGGTGGGATTAACAGAGCAGCAGGTAGAGAAAAGGCGGCGGAACCGGAAACGGGGTGATCCTGGAGGCGGGGACACCGCAGAGGGCTGCATGGGCGCCTTTCCAGGGGAAATGTGGGCCGGTCTGGCCTGGTTCGCTGCTCAGGCGGCAGCACGCCGTCCCCGTCAGGGAGGAGGCCTGGGTGGGGCCTTGCTCTGACTTTTCACAGGGGGAGGATGTTTTGCCTACAGTCACTGACTGAGTAAGGTATAGGGTTGAACTGGAAGAGGAGCGGAGGGGCCAGAGGAGGGTGCGCGGAACTTGCTGGAGGGACACAGCGGAAACTAATGAGTTCCCTGCAGGGCACAGCAAAGCGGGAGGAGGCCTTGGAGCGACTGCAAGGGGAGGCACAACGGAGCGGTCAAGGACACACAGGGTCTGCGACAGAAGGTGGGGGGAGAGGTAATTAACGGTGGTGAGTGGGGGAGGGACAACCTGCCCTCTCAAACCGACCTGACTGGAGGGACTTTGTCCCTCCCTGCCTGATGAGCTCAGCACCTCCGAACTAAAGCACGTTGTCCGCAGAGGAAGCAGTCAGTCCTGGATCTGTCTGTGTCTGTCTGGCTCTTGTTGAAAAGTAACAGAAACGACTCCTGGGCAAAGTGAAAATGCACAGGCCAGAAGTCTTTGTGGTTGTCCCAGACTCAGAAGAGACATCGGGACTGGCCTTTGGGATGGACAGGAGCTAAGCTGCTGGCCCAGGTGGGCCAGGTGAACAGCAGGCGGGTGTCCACCCCGGGACTGGACAGCTGTAGCCGGGGCCGACTTCCCTCCTTCCCCTCCAGCCGGGGTCCCTCCCGGAGTCCTGTGGGAGAGCAGCCGGGCTCTCAGGCTGCCGTCAGGAAGCAGCAGACTTCTGACTTCAGATCAGCCGGGAATCACCTGGAATTTTCTTCCCACACAGTGTGAGACAATCCTTGGCACTTTAAGAAGCCAAGGGTTACCGGGGTTACCCCCACCCCCACCCCCAATCTAGGAGATATTACAAATGGTTTTTGGGGAGTCAACTCCCCCATCCAATACCCACTGACTAGGGCTTTCAGCTTCCACGGTCCCTGGGGATGCCTCCTCCACGCGGGCTCTCGTCCGGGTCCAAGCCATCTCCTTGTTCCCTCGGGCTCTCTCAGGGGTACAGTTTTCATTTAAGCTGCTGCAATTTCTGCTCAGACAATCATTCCTCTTTCTCTCTCCGCTTTCCTTTGGCGGTTCTCTGCTGTTCACTCCGCGGCCAGGAGATATTTAAAAGACAGAAACTTTAAATTAAGTTTGGGAGAGTTTAAATGAAAGAAAACAAGTCCTCACCACTATCGCAGGTAAGAAGAGGGCTCTGGCTGCTGGGAGAAAATCGCAGGCTGCGCTTCATCTCTGGCCAAGAAGACAGGATAGGTCTTCTTTGCTCTCCTGATTCCCACCACCTTGCCACCCATGTGCCAGGTTAATTGAATAGGAAGCATCAGCCCAGTTCCCTGGAGGACCGGAGTGGGCTTTCTGTGGATTCGGAGAGAGCTGGCTCACGGGCTCTGAGGGGTGACAGGGAGGGGGCTCCCCGCTCAAGGGTGAGTACATTCTGCCAACGTCCTAAGCCTCTCTTTTTAGGGAGGGGTCTGGTGCTAAAGGAAGGAAAGCAGGAAGGAAGGGAGGGAATCAACTCGGCCTCCCCCTGTAGGCTGCTGACTTGGGGGAGGAGTGACCCTCCTGGCCTGAGGGCCTCCTGGGATGACCGAGTCTCTGATGAGCCCCTCTCCTATGCTGGCCCCACCTTCGCTGAGTTTCCCTGAGCATCCTGTGAGGTGAGGCAGGTTGAGACTGCCTCATGCACAGGTGCCGTCCCGCCCCGGGTTGGCGAGAGGTGGGTGGGTAGGCCGTTCCTGTCCAGGTATTGGAGCAAACCTTCTTCCTTTTTCTTTCCTTGCTTATGGCGAGAGTTAGTGGGCAGGAATTCAAAGGTACCCCTTACCCCCCTTTAGGGAAAGGTGCCAAAGTGGCAGGGCCAGTGGGCTCCTGTGAGTCTCGGTGTGCCCAGGGGGTAGACTGATCACCCCTCGGTCCCGCTGGGGCCTCAGACAGTAAGTCGCTTGGGGCTGGGGCTTTTGTTTCCTCTAGTCCAGTCTGTGGCAGCTGCTGGCTTCTGGGCATTCAGAGCTTCAGCCTCTCCCACCTAATGTCTGAAACATTAGTTCTTACTGTGCAGACTAGGGACCAAGTTCAACACTCCAAGCCCCACTGACGTTATTTCTCTATTTTTATTGTGGTAAAATAGGCATCATGTTATTTTTATCATTTTAACTATTTTTAAGTGTATAGCTCAGACACTACATTCATATAACTTTGTAATCATCTTGACTATCGAGTCGCACGATGTCTTCACTCAATGCCCATTGAGCTGTTGGGCCCCACACCCTCCTCCTTGTTGTTCTGGAAGCCACTAGCATGCTTTCCATGTCTATGGGTTTGCCTGTTCTGGATATTTCATATGATGTGGATCATATACCGCGTGGTCTTCTCTGCTGGGCTTCTTACCCTCAGTGTAATGTTTTCAAGAGTCATCCATATTGTGATATAGGACACTTTTATGCCTTTTTAAAGGTGTAATAATCATGTACTGATAAAATCAAATTAAAAAATAAAGCCTTAACGATATGCTATTGTATGAATACACTACATTTTGTTTATCCATTCATCACTGGATGGATGTTAAGGTTGTACATACTTTGTGGCTCCTGTGAACATTATTTACAAGGTTGTATGAACACGGGCATTCAGTCCTTTCTGAGTATACCTCGCAGTGGAATTGTTCAGTCATATGCTGTTTGTAGTGTTCAGGGGACTGCCAAACTGTATTCCATCGTGGCCTTAACCTCCTTCCCGCTGCATTTTCTTTAGTAATGTGGATTTTTTAGGGTGTAGGTACTGGAGATTGAACCCAAGCCTTTCATGCTGAGATACTCTCATGGCCCCTTTTAATTTTTTTTCTTGCTAAATTGCTAATTTGTCCAGACTGGGCTTAAACTTGTGATCCTCCTATCTCACCCTCCCAGTGTGCTGGGATTACAAGCATGCTCTACTATACCCGGCTGGTTTCTTCATGTTCTTGTCCACAGTTGTTTTCAGTTTACAAAAATTCATTAGAGCAATCTCAGTGGGTAAGAAGCACGATCGCCCCATGAACCAAGCACTTTATCCCACTTTGAGATGATAAAATGGAAATGAAGAGACTGAGAACAAGCTACAAACTACAGTATTTTCCTTTACAGGCTCCCCTTAGATTTCTCTGTGTAGTGTGGGGCTGGAAATGAACAGGACCCTTTGCGCAAAGTACGTGAGGTTTCCTGAGTCTTGTGACTATAAGACCAGTAGGTCAACCTGAGATATGTGTGTGTGTGCGCATGTGCATGCATGCCCAGTATGGAGCTGGAGCCCTGGGCGCTCAGACGGCATCTGAGGTGTGGTTGGGTTTCCACTGGGCATGCAGTACCAGTCTTTATCAGGAGTATCTGCACACTTATAAATCATCAGGAGGAGGGAGTGAGGCTGTGGCTTGGGGATGGAGCCCCTGGCCCCTCCCTCAGTGTGACAGGCACCTAAATAATTATAAAGACTGTAATAGAGGTGTCTGCATTTGAACCTCACCTGCTGAGCCAGGCAGTGCTGCCTAGAGGCGTGTTAAGTACTTACAGTGCTTAGCACACAGAGTGTGTGAAATGAACAGAGGCTAGTTACAAGCCCTAAGGGCCAGTGGGAAAGGCGAGGGCCACCATGTGATGGCGATTTAGCTCTGATTTATTTTCGCTGGCTCAGCCCCATGGATTCCTGCAAGAGGAAACCAATTTAAGAAAAATATAAAAACCTATTTGATAAAAAAAAAAAACCTTTAGGATACTGGCAGCATTCCTTTGACAGTCCCTCAAGAAAGAATCTGACCTACCTGCCTGGCCCTTTTCCTCTGCGGCTTCTCATCTATTCCATCCCCACACTTCCCCTGGGAGCTGTCAATCACGGTCCCCTCCCACGGACCCTAAGAGGACACTTGACAGGGTCCTGCCAATGGAATTGTCCCCGAGACAACTGAACGGGACACAGGGGAAAGACTCAACTCTTGTGAACCCAACACAGGAGAAGCAGAGTGAGAGATGGGGTGGGAGAAAGTTCGGAAGGCATTCAAATTACTGTGGTCACTTGTGCAATCCAGGCACCCCCTTGTACTTCCTGGGCCAGTCACTGTATGAACGAATGAGCTCTTCATCTAGGGATTTCAAGCTGGGACCCTAGAACTTGCCACGGTACTTGTTGATTCCATAGCATTGATGGTGAGTCTGGCTGGGCATTCTGGAAGCCTTGTGGGACCAATGGTATCTGCTGAGGGCGAGCTGTGCCCAGGAAAGGTGAGATACAGAGGAGCAGAAGGCACATCTGGGAGGAAAGATAGCTCTGGGGAAGGTAAGCAGCACCCTGAAAAAGCAGCAGAGACCCAGGAGCTGCTGGAGGGTACGTCACCTCATCGGCCGGCCTTCTTTGTGAAATTTATCATCCAACCACCATACACTCTTGTACTTCCGCTTGACTTTACACCTTGGGAATTGCCTCTTAATAGTAAGTGTAATCTGCGGATGTGATTTTTAATGATCCTCTATCCTTCTATAGTGTGAATCTAACATAATCTACTCAACAAATACTCTAGTGTTGAGGGTTATAAATTATTTTCATTTTGTTGTCGTTTTTATTTTTGTTACTGTGTATTATTATATTGTTAGGAATCTTCTTGGAAACAAATCTTTGTGCACATCTCTAGTTATATTCTTAAGAGGAAATTGTTATAAATAGAATAGTTTTATTAAAGGGTATGGACATTTTTAAGCTTTTGATCCATATAAATAAATTGCCTTACTGAATGGTTGTGACAAGTCTTACTCCCGCCACAAGATAAAAGTTTCTTTCCTTTTGAATCACAGCCAGGCCTAAGTACTAAGATTTTTAAAAGCTTGGCTAAAATGACAGACAAAATGCATGTCTCATTGTTTTAATTTTGAATTTCTTTTATTGTTATTGATGCTGAACTTTTTCATATATTTATTGACTATTTGTAGTTTTCTGCTGTAAATTTCTTATTTATGTCCTTTGCTCATTTTTCTAATGGGTTTTTCAGATTTTCTTATTGATTTGCTAGAGTTATTCACCTTGCCTGTCATATGTTACAAATACTATTTCCTAGTTTTCTAGTTTGATTTTTAATTTTGTTGATGATATTTTGATCTGTATAATGGCTTACATTTTATGTTTTCAGATTTGTCATTCTTTTCCTTTGTGCTTTCTTTGGAAAAAAAAAAACCCAGTGCATAGAAACACCTTATTCACTTCAAAGTTAGATATTCACCCTTAATTTTGTCCTATTCTTTTAAAGTTTAGTAGTATGAACTTGGTCATTTACCTAGGATTTATTAATGAGGGTGAGATGGGGATAGAGCTCTCCTCCCCCCAAAGTAGCCAATTATTTGCCCCAATGTTTTGTATTAAAAATAGCCTATTACTAGGCTGGGGACTTAGCTCAGGAAGCAGAAGGGCCCGAGTTCGATCCCTGGTACCTCAAAAAAAAAAAAAAAAGCCTATTATTTTACCACTTATCTAAAAGATCGAGGGCCAGAGGGTTAGCTCAGTGGTTCTGGCACCTGCGTTGCAAGCGCAAAGGTCCTGAGTTCGATCCCCGGAAACCACATACAATGCTGGGCGTGGAGACTCACGCCCATCAACAATACCGCATACCACAGTGCCGGGTGTGGTGGCTCACGCCTGTAATACCAGCACTCGGGAGGCAGAGGCAGGAGGACTGCTGAGTTCGAGGCTTGCTTGAGCTACATTGTGAGCTCAGGGCCAGCCTGAACTACAAAGCGAGACCCTGTCTCAAAAAAAATTTTTTTTGGCCCTGAGCTCACGATGTAGTCCAGGCAAGCCTCGAACTCAGGAGTCCTCCTGCCTCTGCCTCCCGAGTGCTGGGATTACAGGCGTGAGCCACCATACCCGGCATTGTGGTATGTTGGTATTGATTGCTGGTGGGTATGAGTCACCACGCCTAGCGTTGTTGTATGTGGTTACCGGGGATCGATCGAACCAGGGACCTTGTGCTTGCTAGGCAGGCGCCAGAACCACTGAGCTAAATCTCAGGCCTCCAACGAATTATTTTAAGCATGAAGATCTGATCTGGGGCTTTCTGACCAGTTCCTCGGGTCTGTAGTTGCTCTCCACATTCATGGCTTCTGCACTGTAGATTTAACCAACCATGGACTGAAATATTACAAAAATGCATTGTACTGACCAATTACAAATATTTTTTTCACCATAAGTCCCTGAACAGTGCTAGCGTAATAGCAGTTTGCATAGCATTTACATCGTATTAGGTACTCTAAGTAATCTAAGGGTGAATTAGGGTATGTGGGAGGATAGCTACTCGTGATGTGGAATGACCGACCGACCGTGACACTTACTGACACAAGTGGTGCGTCAGCAAATGTGGATGTGGGGCTCCTAGAGCCAGTTCTCCCCCAGAAGGACTAGTGCAATGGACTATTCTTGGACCAGAAGATAATTAAATTTATGTTTGTTGACCTAGACAAAGAATTCATATTTTTTAATAAGGAAATTTAACTTAGTGGTATTTGGTGCCAAACTGATTATGTAATTTTGCATTCTCATCACATTTGGTGTGTGCATTTAAAAAATGTTTTCATTTGTCTTTTGCTCAGTGGTGTATTTTAATTGCATAGAACAGTGTCTAGGAAAGAATAGGAACTCAAATGCTTCTTAAAGTAAGGGGCATATAAATTTAGTATAAGATAAAGGCGGCCATTTAAATAAAGAGAGGATAAGTAATGTTGAGTCATTTGGTAGCCATCCAGAACATAAACAAATAGAGGTTCTTATCTTCTATCATGCACAAAATCAAATTTCAGATGAATTAGAGATTCAGTCTCCAAAACAAACTAAACAAATATAAGAAAAACACAGGAAGATGTAACAGTGGATTAGACAAGATTCTCCTAAATAAGATACCAAATGTAAAAATCCACACAAGAAAAGACTGATTAATCTAATGACATTCAAAATTTAAATGCCTGTAAGACAAAAGATGTCATAAACCAAACCCAACAAAGCAACAGACAAGGAGAAATGCTTACAACATACAACAAACAATAATCAGAATAAATGAAATCTCACAAATCTGAAAGAAATGGTAAAAACAGATCAGTACAAATTTGGGCAAAAGACATGAACTGGCAACTTATGGAGGAGAAAATGGTCCAAAATAACCTTAAAAGGATTTTAATCGTTAGGGTCATGAAGACTAAAATGCCAACCAGACAATTTTCAGTCGCTGGGTTAGGAAACATCAGGTGCTGAGTGGCTAGATGTTGGGAAGTGGGGAAGGAGTTCATATAAAGCCAGAACACCATCAAAGGCAGCTGGGCAGGACCCAGTAAAATAAAAAATACACATGCCCTTTGACGCAGCAGTTCCACTCCTTGGTATTTACCCTCTAAAAGTCTTTCTCACTGAAGGCAAAAGGAGCAGATATAAAAATGCTTTTTTATCTTTCTAAGATCAAATAATTGTAAAGACCTTTCTGTTTCTCTCTGTAGAGAAACAATATGAAATAAACTAACACTCTTCATAACAAGGGCAACTGTGCTAAGAAACGTCGTTAGCCGTCTGGCAAAGCCCATACGTTCCTTATCACAAAGATGATTTTAGTGCTTAAAGAACAGATATAGAACTACAAAAGGAGCTACTAAATACAGTTATCCAATACTTAAAAAATATGATATGGTGATAAATGTATTCTTTTATTGATGTATTTAACATCAGGATCTAGAGGCAGATTTATTAATTGTGGGAATTTAAAAAATGAATATACATCTGAGGCTGGGGATTTAGCTCAAGTGGTACCGTGCCTATCTTGGAAGCACAGTACCACCAAAGGAAAAAAAAAAAATATATATATAAATCTTTGAGAAGCTACAGTGACCTGTGTGATATGAAAGTATCTGACTTCTTTTGGTAACAAGGTGTAATTTTACTGTTGTTTGTTGCCCTGTTGTATTGTTTTCTTACTGTTGTAACTTGGATTTTGGAACTAGAAGACCAAAATTAGTAGCAAAGGACCAGAACCATGGTGTCTGTATATGTCCCTTTCAGTCTTTCCATGATTTTCTTACCTTCCAGAGCCGACCTGCATTCTTCAGCTTGGGGTTTCATATCCCTCTGATCTCTGTTTTCCTGTTATATCTCTTCCTTGGACTCGATTCTCCCACTCCCTCCACAGGGGCTCTCATGTTGACATGGCCACTAGGACGATCCAGAATAAGCTCCCCATCTCAAATCTTTGATTAGACATTGTCTCTTTCATTTTATTAGTTTACATACTCCCAGAGTTTAGGAGTTAGGATATGTATGTCGCTGGAGGCTATTTCTATGCTAATACTACTATGTGTGTAACTAATGGAAGTACTAAGTTTCGGGTGGGGATTAGTAAACAAAGATGCAAAATTTCTGAACTCAAGTTCATGGATTTCCCATGAATGCCACCCCCAAACTCTACCTACGGTATGGATGCATAAAACAAATTGCCATCCAGGAAGATAGGACCAAGTTATACTTTTTTCAGTGGGCTCTAAATGTGTCCATTTCTCTCTAGCTGTTACCTATATCAAGTTTTATGGGGGGGGATAAATGAAGGAATAAAGGAAGAAAAAGGAAATAAATCTCTGCAAATTTAAAAGGAGAGAACATGTTTAAATGAATATTTAATCTATTGAGATATTATACAGTATTTTTTTTTTTTTTTTTTGGTGATACTTGGAACTGAACCCAAGGCCTTTGCAATTTGATACCTCTCAGTCCTTTTTAAAATTTTGAGACAGGGTCTTATTAAGTTGCTAGGTTTCCCAGGCTGGGCTCCACTTAAACTTCGGATCGTCCTGCTTCAACCTCTCAGAGTACCAGGATGGCATGTGTACGACATGAAGCCCAAATTACACTACCTTTTAATCTCACAACTTGCTTAGAATTTCAAGTATTTATGACTCTAGAGATGGCAAACTTTCTGTAAATGGCCCGATGACTGTACTTTGTGCATACGTTTCAGGCTATCTGGTCTCAGTTCCAGCTATTCAGTTCTACCATTGTAGTGTGAAAGAGCCATAGAAAATATCTGTTCACACACGTGAGTGCGGCTGTGGCCCAGCAGCATTTTATTTACAAAGACAGATGGCGAGCATGATTTGAGCTATAAGCCACAGAGGGCCAAACTTGAGTTCAGAGCAGCACTTCATGTTAAAAATACAATGCAAGCCACATAGGTAATTAAAATTTTTCTAGTATCCACACTGAAAAAGCAAAATGAAACAAATGAAATTAATATATGTCATGGAAGTCAACATATTCAAAATACTATATCAGCATGTAATCAACATAACAATTCTTGAGCTGTTTCAGGGATTTTATCTGGTGGTGTGCAGTCCCAGGGTGGTGTAAGCTTTCCACTTCCGGCCCATTTCAGTTCAGATGTCACTCTGCCCGTGCTCACTTAGACTGGTGCGGATAGCTGCCCCTGTGTCGGACGGTGCAGTTTTAGAGCATGAGCCTGATTCTGTTTTTCCTTTGAAGGAATCATTTTTTTTTTCGTTAAATTTATGGCTGGAGACGTAGTTAGTTCAGTGGTACAGTGCACGTGTAGTATGTATGAAGCTCCAGGTTCAGTCCCCAATGCATGCACATACATGCACATGTGTGCACACATGCACATTCATGGGCACGTGCACACACACACAGAAGAATAAAAAAGAAATTAAGGCTGCCGTTCTGTCACACTATCACTCCTGCGCACGTACCATTGGTTGGGGCTGGTAATATAGAAAACTCAAAATCGGGGGGGGTAGAATTTTATGTTACCTTTTATCATTCGTTTTAGAGAGATATTTCAAAAACCACTGTGCTACACTACTCCGTGCTCATATCTTAATAATGACAATTTAAAACCTGATGCTCCTGTGTGCTGGTGAGGGTGGAGGAGACCTGGAACTCTCAGACGGTGCTGGTAGAAATAAAGAATGATACAGTCCCTTGGGCACACAGTGCAGAAGACATTTGTAAAGTTAAATATACATCTACTATGTGATCTACAATTCTACCCCTAGCTATTTACTCAAGAGAAATGAAAACTTATTCTAGGTGAAGGAAGCCAGTTTCAAAAGGCCACACACTACTTCATTCCACTTATGTGATGTTCTAGAAATGGAAGGACTTAGGGCAGAGAATAGACGAATCAATTAAACATGATGAAAAATGAGACCGGAGGCCTTGCTAAAAACACTTTTGGTTTCCTGTAGTAAACTATTTTCACATAAGGTTCTACTTAGTACAGATTGATGCAACCATTGTGTGATATTACAATATATGCCACAACCAGTGTCAAATGTCCCTCCTCTCCGGTTTTGAACAGAAGCCATGCAAATCTGGTGTTTAACCTCGAGTCTCTTCAGTCTACCTGATGGTCATTTTCTACCTGATTGCACATAGAGGGTCAGTTGTCCACCTCGGTTTTCTTGTTTTCTCTGGCTGGCTAGCACCTCTGCAGCCACACTGGTGCGCAAGCAGGGCCCAGCCTCGGGACTCTGGGTTTAAGAGGTAACAGGGCCTCTCATGAACCAGAGAGAGAATGGTGCTCTGGAAAGGGGCTTGGGGCAGACTCGGGCCAACAGACTGCTCGGCTCAGCTAAGCCTGGAGAAGCTGGAGACACCAAAGGGCTGGGGCTGAAGGAGTTCAAACGGGGACATCCTGCCTCCTAGCGTGGCCTCCAGGAAAGGCCAGCACTGCAGTGAAGCCAGGAGGGTGCTGTCCGGGCTTACCAACCCTTGGGGCCCGACTCTGCTGGTTTCTTCTCTAATTGGAACCCTCCTTCTCCCTCTCCCACCAGCCTCAGCTCAGGGCCCCAGCAGGCAGAGTGCACATTAATAATTAGCAGATTTATGGCTAAGAAGGCTGCATAATTCTGCAGAGACGAGCTCCCCAAAGGAAGCTGATGGGCTTGGCTGGTGTCCCTGGCTTCCTCCTCTTGTTCCTGAAATTATCTGTGGGCAATCAGTGACTTCCTTCCACCCCATGGTCTCGCTGCGTGGGTAGACTTCCCACAGATCTCCTTGGGCTGAACCTTGGGGGGGGGTCTCACAGGCAGCAGCAGCAGCGGGGCCCCAGCCAAGGCTGGGCAAGACCTGCGCCCTCCCACCTTCATGCTGTAGGCGGCCCTCCAGGACCGGCTTCGCCTGCCTTTTCTGGACGCCTCTCGCTTTTCTTGGGCCTGGCTTGTGTGCGATCCTGGGATAGGCCCTTCTCCGTGGCCCCCACTTTCCCTTCCTCACTCCCCTCTGTGGGCCTGAGGGTCAGAGCAAAGCCACATTTGCTTGGGGCTGTGGGTCACTGTGTTCAGCTGCTTTTCTGTCACGCTCCTACTTGAACACTCCAGCCTGGGCTCAGAAGGGCTGGGGGAGAAGACGAAGGTTCCCTTTCTGTTCGGGACAGAGGGTTGAGGGGAGGCTGCATCCTGCTTTTCTGAAACCCCCTGACGGGCCTGGAGGGAGGTGGGCACCAC
The DNA here is from genome assembly GCA_004025085.1 of Thryonomys swinderianus. Lineage (NCBI taxonomy): Eukaryota > Metazoa > Chordata > Mammalia > Rodentia > Thryonomyidae > Thryonomys > Thryonomys swinderianus. The sequence goes on along the minus strand of PVIC010031931.1, from coordinate 2,588 downwards.
AGCAGAGGGGGTTGTGAGGGGTGCAGCCCCTTGAGGAAGGGGCTCCTGTGACTGTATGCACATGTGTGTATGTGCGTACGTGTGTGCATGCATGCGTGTACGTTTTTTTGTGTGTGTGTGCAAGCAAGCTCAGTTTTTTTTTTTTGTACTAGGAATTGAGTCCAGTGCCTTTGGACTGAGCTACATCCGCAGACCCTTTTATTTTATTTATTTTATAAATTAAGAGATAAGGTCCACTAAGTTATTTAATTGCCCAACCTGGGACTGAATTAGCAATCCTCATGCCTCAGCCTCCCCCAGTGCTGAGATTACAGGTACGAGCTACCACCATGCCTAGCTTCAGGGCCATTTTGAGCTGGACGAGACCCTCCTGAAAGTAGGTGGTGGCGGACATCTCATTTGGCGTAATTTAAAAAAAATCCCGAGAATGTGGCTTCACTTACCAGTGTTCCTCAAGCAGCAGAGACATTCTGGCACAGTTTACCAGGAGGAGGCAGGCACAGGGTGCCATGAAGCACTGAGGAAGAAGCGCCCCTCCCACTGGGCAGGAGCGGTTCTGCAGGGCCTGGGTCTCAGGGGTGTCAGCGGCCATCTTTGTGCCTCCACCTTGGTCTGCTTCTCAGACTATTTTTTTAGGGCAAATTCCTAGAAGTGAAATCTTTGGGTCAAGACAGGGCATCGGCCATCACCAAACTGTCGGATCCAAACTGGCCGAGGCTGGATTTCCCTCAACTCAGCAGCTTAGAGACTCTGGAAGTCCAGAAGCCAGTTTTGGGCCCAGGACCCAAGGTCGCCGGGCTCTTCTGTCCCCTCCATCGCTCTGCTCTATTTCCTCAGAGGTGGCTTAATTCCCAGGCAGGTTCTCCCTGCTGGAGCCCTGAAAGCTGCAGGCTTCCATCCTGCCAGCTTAGCCATCTGCACAAACCCAGGCTCTCTCTTTCCAGGTCAAGCCACACGCGTCCTGGGCTGAGTGTCAGTGGGCCAGCTGGGGCCCTGACCCAGACGCCAGGGCTAAGCCAGGCAAGGCCCCCGCACCTCCTCCTGGGACGTGGTTCGGACTCAAATCTTAGGACAGAGAGTGAGAGGAGGGGGATTCCCGAGGGCAAACCAGGACCTGCTACCAACAGGCAGCGCTCAGCAAATGCCGCAAGTTCCCCTGGGAGCGAGGCCCTGTCTAAGCCTCTCAACACTTAGCCATGTTTTATCTTCAGTCACTCAGTGGCCGCAGAGAAGCGGTGGGAGCAGAGGCTGAAGCGGACCAGGAATCCTGGAAAGAGTCATGCGTCTGCGCCACATGGCTGGGAAGCCCTGCTTCCGGAGCTGCGAGGAGCCGGTGTGTGAGTGGACACGGGGGCCAGGCTGTCCAGTCCTGGGCTGTGAGGCGGGGAACCCCACACACACTTCGCTGGGATGATGCACGCGCCCAGCACAGGACCGGACTCAGCAGTCGCGGCGCGATGACCGCACATAAGCCACCAGAGTGAGGCTTGCGGGAGGGGAGGAGGACAGGGACAGCCAGGGGCCCGGAGTGGGCATCCGGGACAGAGGAAGGAGAAGCTAGTCATTCCTGATGGACTGACTCAAGGCTGGGTGGGCTGGTGGAAGCGGAGGGACGGTGTCTGGTCGTAGGAGAGTCCTGAGAAGGTGGTTATGGAAAATGAGGGGAGAGAGGGCCCTGCGGGAGGCGTGGGCTTGACCTCGGCGGGGGGGAAGCCGGCGAGGAGCTCCGCGCAGGCGCGTGCGTCGCTCGGGTGTGGCGGTCCGAGGCCGCCCGGGCGGTTCAGGTGTAAGCTGCGCGCAGGCCGGCGGAGGGGTCAGGAGACCTACCGGAGGAGGGGTGCAGGGCCGCAGGCCCCTCTCCTGCTGCCCTTGCTGCCCGTGGACTCTTCTAGCTCCTTCTCTCTTTCTCTGCCTCTCCCTTAATTTCCTTGTCGCCTTGGAGGATGGGAGCCGCCTTCCCAGAAATAGAAGTTTATGGAGAAGTTTATCCTTGGCACGAGAGACATCTGCCTCACTCCAGAAAACCCAGGGTAAAATAAATCTAATTAAATCTGTTACTGTTCACAGAGACTAGTTTTGTGGGCAATTGACCTGTTTTATTTATTATGTAAACCATCATGAAAACCAGGCTCCATATTATTTATGCTAATGGAGGGAATAGGTAATAAATCCCGCGTGAGGATGTGGGCAGACCAGATGGTGCTGGTGGCACTTTGATGGCTGCTACTGGAGGAGCCCGTGCCAGGCGCCGCTCCCAACCCGGGGAGAAGGGCTGGGAGGTGCTGCGGGGTGCGGTTGAATCTGGGGGCAGCCTGACTCTCAGCAAGGTGCAAAATGCTAATGAGATGAGGGGGCTTTCTAGGTCTCCCCTTCTCCGTCTCTGAGGAAGCTCCAGCGCGTGTTAAATCCTTAGGAGAGACGGGAATAAGATGAGACGGTGCCCCTCCCGTGTGCCACGCGTCCTAGACGGGATTTCCACCTGCGCGATGGCCCTGATTTCCACGGCACCCTCGAGGAGTAGGTCGGCTCTGTCCCCAGTTTAGAGGTGAGAAAAGTGAAGAGGCGTCGGAGCTGGGGTTTAGACCTGG
>PVIC010031930.1:0-20978 GCA_004025085.1 Thryonomys swinderianus | reverse complement strand
GCTGGATTACAGGCATGAGCCACCATGCCCGGCACTGTGGTATGTGGTACTGATTGCTGGTGGGTATGAGTCATCATGCCCAGCATTGTTGTATGTTGTTACCGGGATCAAACTCAGGACCTTGTGCTTGTGAGGCAGGTGCCGGAACCACTGAACTAAGTCTCCAGCCCAAAAGTTAACATTTCAATGCAATTTTAATAAAAAATTATCATAGGGGAAAAAGGATTTAGCTCAGTGCTTCCAGCATCTGCCTGGCAAACACAAGGTCCCAGTTCAATCCCGAGTACCACATATCACAGTGCTGGGCATGGTGGCTCACACCTGCCATCCCAGCATTTGGCAGGCAGACAGGAGGATTGTTAAATTTGAGTCTACCTGGGCTGTGCAGTGAGTTCAGGGCAGCCTGAACTACAAAGCAAGACCCTACCTCAAAAAAAAAAACAAAACAGGGTAGGAGATTTAGCTCAGTAGTTCTGGAGTCTGCCTTGCAAGTGCAAGGTCCATGAGTTCGATCCCAGTAACCACATACAACAATGCTGGACGTGGTGACTCACACCCACTAGCAATCAGTACCACATACCATAGTGCCGGTTGTGGTGGCTCACGCCTGTCATCCTAGCACTCAGGAGGCAGAGGCAGGAGGATTGCTGAGTTCCAGGCTTCCCTGGGCTACATAGTGAGCTCAGGGCCAGCCTGAACTACAAAGTGAGACCCTGTCTCAAAAAAAAAAAAAAAAGAATTGCATTAATATCCCTATTTTACAGAGGAAAAAACCGGCACAGAGAGGCCAAGTGATTTACCCAGTGTCACACAGTTGGTAAATGGAAGAGGAGGAGATTCACACTCAGCTCGGTGACTTCAGATGCAAACCTTTAAACACTGTGTCTTGTGTCTGAGCATTCAGAAATCCAGCACAGCTGGAGAAATGTTTAAGAACTACTTCTTTTAGAATAGAAAACACAGCAGGATCAAAAGCCAGGTCTCTGGGGGCTCTTTTTCCTCCACTTAACTTTGACAATAAGAAGTTTAGGAGGAAACCGGACAGCTGCAGGCTGCAGTGGTTTTGAATCTAGTCTCTTATCACACTGTTGATTGTTGGAGAGTGTAGGGCAAAGTACTGTGGATGGTTACCCAACATATTTTCATTGTTCAGAAGGGGGTCACCTTTCTGGTTTTTGACATCACATCCTTTTTACCACCATTTGTACCATTTCCGAAGGAGTTCTGCAAACCCTCTTTTGTGAGTGTAGTTAGAGGGTGTAATTTTTTTTTTTTTTAATACAGTGAGTCCTGCTTCTGAGAGACATGGGACAGGAAGGCAGCCTTGTGAACACATGACACAGTCCGGCTTTCTCGCTGGATCTGGTACTGTGCGGCTTCTAATTCTGCCACAAAGTCGAGCTGACCGTGCAAGGTCAACACTCTGAATCACCGGAGGACATCACAGCAGCAACACAACACAACTAAAGACACACGCAAAAGGTGACTTCAGAGCTGCTTCAGGAAGTGGCGAGGACAGTGAGGTGTGTTCAGAGTGAGGGGAAATATTTTGGGGGAGATTAATGGCATTGCGTCGTTCACTGCAATGTATTTTTTAAACTTTAAAACATTCATTTTGATTATGCCACATACACTCACGTATTCAAAACATCACGTGGCCGGGCGTGGTGGCTCACGCCTGTAATCCCAGCACTCGGGAGGCAGAGACAGGAGGATTGCTGAGTTCAAGGCTTGCCTGGGCTCCCATAGTGAGCTCAGGGCCAGCCTGAACTACAAAGTGAGACCCTGTCTCAAAAAAAAAAAAAAGAAGAAGAAACAAAACATCACGTGGCACCCTATAAATACACGTCATTTTTAATATGCAGATTAAATTTACAAAAACATTTCAATATATTGAGTACCTTACACCCACTAAGATTGGGTGTGTTTAAAAAAATAGTAAATAGGTGCCTGCAAGGATAGGAAGAAAGTGGGACCCTTCTGCATTATTTATAGGCTTTTAAAGTGGTTTCTCACAAAATTAAAGATAGAACTGACGAAAGATCCAGGAATCTCACATGTGGGTACACACCTCAAAACTTGAAAGCTGAGTCTTAAAGGTGTATTTGCACACCCATATTCCTTGCTACTTTATTCACAGTAGTTGGGAACAACCCAAATATCCGCTATCATACAAAGGGCAAACAAAGTGTGGGATATAAACACATGGGGATATGAACCAGCTCTTAAAAAGAAGCAAAGTCTGACTCGTGCTATAATGTGGATGAACCCTGAAGACACACTGAGTGAAGTCAACTAGACACAAAAAGATAAATCCTATAGGATTCTGCTTGTATGAGGTGTCTAAAGTACTCAAATTCATGGAAACAAAGCAAAATGCTGATTACTGGCTGGAGAAAGGTACCAGAAATTGTTCAGTGGGTGTAGAGTTTCAGTTTTGTGAATAAAAATGTTTCTGGAGTTCTCTTTTGTTGCAATGTGAATATACTTAATACTGCTGAACTGTACACTTAAAAATGGTAAGACAGGGCCGGAGGGTTAGCTCAGTGGTTCCGGCGCCTGCCTTGCAAGCGCAAGGACCTGAGTTCAATCCCGGTAACCACATATAATGCTGGGCGTGGTGGCTCACGCCTGTAATCCCAGCACTCGGGAGGCAGAGACAGGAGGATTGCTGAGTTCGCGGCGGCTTGCCTGGGCACCATAGCGAGCTCAGAGCCAGCCTGAACTACAAAGCGAGACCCTGTCTCCAAAAAGCAAAAAAAAAAAAAGGTAAGACAGTACATTTATGTTATGTAACTTTTGCCCCAAGTGGAAATAACAACAACAAAAAAGCACATAGAGAATTGAAATAAGAATCTGAGTGGGAAAACACATATATATTGTAGACAATAGGTAGGTGATAGATACAGACAGACAGACAGATAGATAGAGGTACACAAATACTATGTCCATAATCAAGACAGCAGATCTCCTTGGCTGAGAAGAAAGACAGCTGTTTTCCATGTTCACTTTTTCTCCAACAGTTGTTGCTGAGGATGCATGTGAAGAGATCAAGGTCAAGTTAAAAAGAAGGCCTAACCTCGGGCCCCTACCCTCGGGCAGGAGGGAGGTAGCTGGGCCCAGGCACCTGCACTATCAGGCTCCCTCCTCTCTTCTGGTAGTGTCACTCAGCTCCAGCCAGCTAAGGGCAGCACGTCCTCCTGACCCTGCATCCCACCAACCCCCAGTTTTGTTTGTTTTCATTTCCTTTTGTTACAATAAACAGGGTTTCAGGAGCTTCTTCAATCTTCCTATATGTGTTGGATTCTGTTTAAATACAATTTTTAAACCTAGAGTAGAAATTGAGTCCTAAATCAAACCACAGTGTTTGTTTGTTTGGTTTGTATGTTTGTATGTTTGTCTGTTTGTTGAGACAGTGTCTCCCTATATAGTTTGGGCCGGTCTTGAACTTACTATGTAGCCAAGGCAGGCCTTGAACTCATGACAATGCTCCTGTTGCAGCCTCCTGAGTGGTGGGATTATAGGTGTGCACTGCCATGCCTACCTAGCCTCACAGTTTTGTCATAAGCAGTGGGATGTTTTCAGCTCATTAGTGGAAGAGTTTAAAGGTGGACAAAACAGCAATAAGCTAGTAGTGTTTTCTTCAATTACTCCTTTTTATCCTTTCAGACAGACTGTGAATACTAAGGGAAGAGAGATAAAAGGGTATCATTTATGAAATAATCTCTCCCCATTAGCAAATTGAAATCTCTATCATACATACAAAGGTAATCTAAATAGATGTCAAATGCCTAATCATAAATTATGCTTAAATATTTCTGTCTTAACTCAGTAATTAAGATATGGAGGGTCAGAGATTTATGGATTTGGAGATTTAGCTCAGTGGTTCCAGCACCTGCCTCACAAGTGCAAGGTCCTGAGTTCGATCCTGGTAACCACATACAATGTTGGGTGTGGTGACTTACGCCCACCAGCAATCAATACCACACACCACAGTGCTGGGCATGGTGGCTCACGCCTGTAATCCCAGTACTTGGCAGGCAGAAACAGGAGGATTGCTGAGTTCGAGGCTTGCCTGGGCTACATAGTGAGCTCAGGGCCAGCCTGAACTGCAAAGCAAAACCCTGTCTCAAAAAAAAAAAAAAAAAGATATGGAGTAATCAAGAGAAATGGCCTAAGGGACAGTCATTTGGGGTCAGTTAAATTCATTTTTAAAGAAGTTATGTAATATCCAGAAAAAATGAGATAAACTTTTCCTTTCTTGGAAATTCTTAAAATAGAATGTATATTTGTTTATTTCAGCAATTATTCAGGATTACCCAAATAGGATAATAAAAAATTTTAAATATAGTAGTAGTTTAAAAGTTGGAACAGAGTGCTGGACATGGTGGTTCACGCCTGTAATCCCAGCACTCACGAGGCAGAGACAGAAGGATTGCTGAGTTTGAGGCTTGCCTGGGCTACATAGTGAGCTCAGGGCCAGCCTGATCTACAAAGCGAGACCCTGTCTCAAAAAAAAAAAGTTAGATCAGACATTTTACAAAAGAAGTCATATGAACAATGAGTGATTAAAGAGTTCATTATTGAGTAGAGAAACACAAATTAAAGCCACATAAGATGCCACTGCATACCTGCTAGAAATGCTGAAATTAAATTGAATGAGGACGTGGAGAAATGGAAGCTTATATACTGCTGGTGATAATGTAAAACTGTACATTAATTTTGGAAAAATTCCTGGGAATTTTTTGCTTTATAAAGTTAAACATGCATAGGAAAACTAAGTAATTCCACTCCTGTGTATCTACCTAAGGAAAATGAAAACATATCTACCAAAAGACTTGTACAGAAATGTTCATCACAGCTATAGTTATAAATCTAAAAAGTGGGAGAGAAGGAAAATAAGTGTCCATCCTCAGAGACTGGAAAAACAATCTACAGTCAATTCGTATACTATGGACTCTAGCGTAAAAGGAATGAACTACTCACACATGCAACAGCATGGGTGAATCTCAAAGACATTTTGCTGAGTGAAAAGACCTTCACACATAAATAGTATGCACTGTTCTTTTACATTTGTATAAAGTTTTACAATGGGCAAATAAAACACATGGAACAAAACAGACAGAGGTTGTGTCTGAAAAGCCAATGTGGGGATTTGTTGCGAGGATATCAGAGAGAATGTTTTGGAATAATGGTGAGCTACTTTATCTTGTTAGAGTGTTAGGTTGTACAGATGCATTTGTCAAAATTTAGCAAATATACACTTAAGATTTGTGCAATTCATGTAAACATTACAAGAGGTGAAAGTAGAACTTTGAGCTGTGTACTTCATGACTCACACACAGGAGTATTTAGGAGAAGAGTAGAGGTAGCATGTGCCTTGACACATGAACAAATAATGTTGATCAACAGAGATGTGATAAAGGAATCAAAACAGAAATCATAGAGTATTTGTGGTGACTAAAAGGGTAGTAACTATAAAAACCTTTCAACTTTAATACAGAATCAAAATATTGTGCACTTGTAATTTTTATGGTCTTTAAGAAACTGTCCTCTGGGGTGATTTATATTTGCATCAGGTCACGTGAGAGCTCCCTCGCTGACTCCTTCACCCAGACTGAGTGGTCGCATTTTCAATTTTCTTTCTTGCCATCTGATGTTTAAATATATATATATATATCTCAGGCTGCCTTAGTTTGCTCTTCCCTCTTCTTACTTATGAATTTGTAGGTTTCTTTCTGTGCTTGAGATCCTCTCCTGTTAATGTTCAAATATATCTTTTGTAACGCATTAGCAGCATAGAAGAAAGACCAGATGTCCCCAAGGCCTTACCTGCCATCAGGAGGACCCGGTGAGTCTGCTGTTCTCCTGCAGAGGAGCCAGCAGGTGGGTGAAGAGGTGGACACACAGGTGGCCGTCCCCATCCCAGCACTGTGTACATGTCTGAGGGTCATTACATTCAACATCTCATTCATTCTGCTAACACTGATTGAATGCCTATGATCTACAAAGCACAGCCTACAGATGAAAGATAAGAGGACAGAAGAATTAGGATGTATTACTCAAAATTACATCATAATTGCACAAGTCTTTCTACTGATATTCCTACAGCTCTCTTTTTTATTGGTATCGATGGGTAATTATAACATCATTAGCCATAATTAAACTGTCATTTCATACTTTTCAAATCCCTCATATTAAGCGACACCATCTGAGCTAATTATCTAAAACATTCTTTGAAACTGTGCTTCTACATATGGAATCTTAAGACTTTGGACACTTTTTCCACCATCTAAAGTAGAAAAAATTCCTAATCTGCTCTCCCATCCCTCCAAAGCGTTTTCTGTCTTGAGAATTGTGTTTCTATTCTTATTTAGCTTGGTTTCCTTTTGTGTAATTTAGAGGACCTAATGGCATCTGGTCGATCCCCCAGGCTCCTTGCTGAACAGAGATTATCAATCTTTCCTGTTTTAAAATATTTCCAAAGAAAGACATTCCATTTTCTCGATATTTTACCCATTCCTGTATTTATGATCCAGTCATTAAAATAGCTTTCTACCACTATGACCGGAAAATGATCTCACTGACCATCTTCATGTAATTTGATGCTGATTACTCCTAAATTTTTCTTCAGTTCTCATGAATTAGTCATCAAAACAGATTCACGATGTAATTAACTTGTGACTTTCAATTTTTTTTTCATGGCAGAATGAACAGACTTTGGATATTTCCTATGGTAGAAACATTCTATATTTGTTTCCCATTTAAATAAATGTTCCCAAATTCAGGCATGAAATAAATAGCATCTAAAACTAATCTTTATTCTAAATCTCATCCCAGCAGGCAGGAGGACAGTCAACTGCAGCCATTGGGGCTTTGCTTACCCCTTCTCCTGTACCCCTCAAAGGAGGGCAGAGTCCCCTAATCTTGGGCAGGCTTTGTGAGACTACATCGGTGTCTTGGTGACTTCTCTCCCCTGTTTGGGTGAGGCTGGGGACCCCAGGAGTGGTGGGTCCCTGCTGTCAGCGAGGCCACAAGCCCTCTTTCCATTTTATATTTTTCTAATTTTAAAAATGTTTTTGTGCTGCTGGAGACTGAACCCAGAGTCTCACACATTCTAGGCAAGTGCCGACCATTTTGCTTTACTCCCAGCACCCTCTTTGCTTTTAAATTAAAACAAAAACAAAACATTCGTTCCCTTTTCTCCTTTCAGAGGTGCTACCTTTTGTTCCTCTGTGGTCACAGAACACTGAACCTAATGATGGTCTCAGCTTTGGAAAACCTGACCACCTCAAAAAATGTCCCAACTTCTTTCCTAGTCACCCCATCAAGAGCAAGCTCATCTGTCTCCCAGGAAGCTGGAAGGTGCTGGACCAAAACTCACTCCTGCCTTAGGGTCTCTGTCATTGGACCGAAGGGAAAGGCCACTGAATGAGGCCTGAGACTTCAGATGCAGACACAGGCACAACTCGAAAGGGTCTGGGACTTCATCCTTCCCAGAGACAGCCCCAGGTAGAGGGAGCAGGTGGGTCAGAGAAAGGGCTGAGGAGAGCACTGGAGGCATCAGGGGGAAGGGGACCAGATACTGTTTGCGAGGCAGCCTGGAGGAGGTGCTTGTTGGACCCCAGCCAGGCTGCTACACAGAGAGGTCGGACCTCCATCAGGACAGAGGAAGCCAGACCAGGTAAATGCTGGTACCCGATTCTGCCCCTGTCCCATTCCCCTATAGATTCCATCAGTCATTGAACTTTTGAATGAAAAACAACTTAAAATTTCCCCAGAGCCAGGTGTGGTGGCTCACGCCTGTCATCCCAGCACTGAGGAGGCAGAGGCAGGAGGATTGCTGAGTTCCAGGCTTGCCTGGGCTACATAGTGAGCTCAGGGCCAGCCTGAACCACAAAGCGAGAACCTGTCTCAAAAAAAAAAAAAAATTTTTTTCCCCAGAACCAATGAATCTCCTTCAGAGGGAGGTAGGCAAGAAGTGTTTGGACAGCGAGGGGCACCACTGACCAAGGTCTGAGCCCATTTCATTATTCCCCCAGGCTGCTGGAACAAACTACCACCCACCCCCCACACATGCAGCAGCGCACACCTGCAATCCCAGCTACCCTGGGCGGCCGAGGTATAGAGGACCCCAGGTCTGAGGCCACTTTGGGCAACTCAACAACACTCTGCCTCCAAATAACAGTAGAACACGTGGGGATATAGCTCAGTGTAAGGCGCTAGGTTCATCCCCAATCCTGAGAAAAACAAAATCAAACACAAACTACCACAGACCTAGCGGCTTAAAGCAGTAGAAATTTGTGCTCTCACAGTTCTGAAGGCCAGAACCCTTAAAACTAGGATGTGTCAGTGCCCTAGGCTGTGATTTTCCCAGCAGCTTTCTTTGGCTAACACCTCCTTTAACTCTAACTTCTGCCTCTTCCCCATATCAGCTCCCCTCTCTTTGACCCCCCCTGCCTTGCTTTTATAACCAGTAATACAACTGTGGTTACATTGGCCCCACACAAATAATCTCTGTCTGAGAACAGAGCTGTGAATACAACAGACAAAAATTCTCTGTTTTTTTTTTTTTCCAGTACCGGGAATTGAACTCAGAACCTTGAGTTTGCCAGGTGGGTGTGGTGCCACTGAGCTAAATTCCCAGCCCAAAACAAAAATTCTTCATCTCAGAGAGCTTATATTTTAGCTGAGGAAAACAGAATACAGAGACGATGTAAGCAAAATCTGTAGCAATTGAAAGGATAGTGAATCTTAGGAGGTAGTAAATACTAAAATGGCGCAGGAAGTGAGTATGTTTGAGACCTCCAGTTTTGAACAGGGTGGCTAGGAGGGCCTATGAAAAGGGTCCATTCCAGAAAATTCCAGAATGAAATGAAGGAAAACTCTGAGAACTATCCCTATTTATGGGAAATGGCAGAAGTAGCTGTGTGGATATTTGGGAAAGAAGTCTTGGCAGAAAAGGGGCTGGGGACCCAGGTTGAACTCAGGACCTGTGCACACAGAGGTGAGGGGTAATGAAAGGCCTCACCCCTTGACTTGGAGTGAGTGGGAAATGATCCAAACAGCCCTTTCAGCAAAGGAGCGACCTGGCCTGACCTGTCTCACAGGACCTCTCATAAGCAGGGATTTACTCTAATAGAAACATTTGAAAGAAATACATTTCCATTGAAACCAGTGGTTCTAGAAGATTAGATCAGAAAATTAATATTAATTTTTTCTGGTACTAGGGATTGAACCTAGGGCCTTGACACTGAACTATGTCCTCAATCCTTTTTAAAAATGTTTTTAGGGGGCTGCAGATTTAGCTCAGTGGTTCCAGTGTCTGCCTCCCAAGCACAAGGTCCTGAGTTCGATCCCTAGTAACCACATACAATGCTGGGTGTGGTGACTCATTCCCACCAGCAATCAATACCACATACCACAGTGCTGGGCATAGTGGCTCACGCCTGTAATCCCAGCACTCAGGAGGCAGAGACAGGAGGATTGCTGAGTTACAAGGCTTGCCTGGGCTACATAGTGAGCCTGAACTATAAAGCAAGACCTTGTCTCAAAAAAGAAAAAAAGTATTTTTAAGGCTGGGTGTGGTGGTGCACACCTGTAATCCCAGCATTTGGGAAATAGAGGCAGGAGGATCGCCATGAGTTTGAAGCTACCTTGCACTATACTGAGACCCCGTCAAAAAAAAAAAAAAAAAAAAAAGTTTTTGCTCTGAGACAGCATCTTACTAAGTTGATAAATTACCCAGGCCAGCCCCAAACTCGAGATCCTCCTGCTTCAGCCTCCCAAAGGGCTGGAATTACCAGTAGGCAGTACCATGCCCAGTTTATTTTTCTTTTTAAAAATATTTTTACATTAAATCATAAAATCTCCTTAAAACAATATATAAAATTTTAAAAATATGTGCAGGGCCAGTGGTTCTGGCGTCTGCCTTGCAAGCGCAAGGTCCCTAGGTGATTCCTGGTAATCACATACCATAATCCGGGCATGGTGACTCATACCCACCAGCAATCAGTACCACACACCACAATGTTGGCCATGGTGGCTCACACCTGTAATCCTAGCACTCGGGAGACAGAGGCAGGAGGATTGCTGTGAGTTTGAGGCTTGCCAGGCCAAATAGTGAGCTCAGAGCCAGCCTGAATTACAAAGGGAGATCCTGTCTCATAAAAAAAAAAAATAGATACTATGTAGAAGTAGAAATGATTACAATTGCGATGAATCAGCACTAGGAGAGTATCTAGAATTAGACATTTTCTGATGTTTTAAGTGTTCAGAGCTTCAGCACCCCACAGAAGTTATGCCGTCCAGGTTCCCCCTCTGCAGCCAGAATTTCTCCTAGGAGCTGCCACTTGGCTCCGTGGCAGGCTGGCAGGGTAACCTTGAACGTCTAACCTCATTGCTCATCGCCTTTGTTTCCGCATTGTGTGGCAATGCAAATGACTTCCTCACGTGACTTTGGGAGGATGAATGAAACCAAGCAGTGGAGGAGGAGCAGCGTGGGAGGAAGCAGAGTGTCCTTCTTTCAGAATGGGCGCAGATGAAGGAGAGAGAGGAGGGAGAGGCAGGAGGAGTGAAGCGCTCAGATACCAGAGGTGTGGGTACTGATTCGCCAGCACGAATGTATTAATTATGCACTACAAACATGTACTGAAAGAAGAAAAGAAAACCCTCAAAAGTCCTAGGGGGATGTCACCCCACCAAAGGCAGCTGCTGACTCAACCCGGGCTCCCCAGGCCCTTCCTCTTGGGGTGCCTCATGCAGGTGACCAAACCAGCTTCGCTCCTTGCCCACAGGACCAGCACAGTGGGCAGCTGCTGGGTTATTCAGCCACCAGCCCAGCCTCTCCAAAGACATGACCCAAAACTACCCCACCCACATGGCATTTGAGGGGCCTGAGAAGGGCACTACTCCGGTACCCACCACAGGAGTGGGGGAGCGGAGGAGCTGCTTATCTCTCTCAATTTCTCCGGCTGCAAGGGAAGCCAAAGATCATGGTAAGCCACTTGTCTCTTCCACAGAAGCTAGGAGACAGAAGCATGTTGTCTGCACAGACACTCAGAGTGCAGCCGAGGCCAGGGACACGAGAGGGCATTCGTTCCTGGGCTGCTGTGACAAAGTGACATAGGCTGGGTAGCTTTAAAGAGCAAAAACTCGCTGTCTGTTCTGGAGCCTGAAAGCCAGAAAACAAGGTGTGGGTAAGGCTTTGCTCCCTGTGAACCCGCGGGGCAATTTAGAGACTTAGTGAGAACTTGTCTCAAAATTTTTTTAAAAAAGGCAAAATGGGCGAGGGTGTAGCACAATGGAAAGGTCCTATGTTCTGTCCCCAGTAGTATTTTAAAAATTCATTTCAGGGCTGGAGGATTAGCTCAGTGGTTCCCGTGCCTGCCTCACAAGCGCAAGGTCCTGAGTTCCATCCCGGTAACCACATACAATGCTGGGCGTGGTGACTCACGTTTACAACAATCATCACCACATACCACAGTGCCGGGCGTGGTGGCTCACACCTGTAATCCCAGCGTTTGGGAGGCAGAGACAGGAGGATTGCTGAGTTCGAAGCTTGCCTGGGCTACATAGTGAGCTCAGAGCCAGCCTGAACTACAAAGTGAGACCCTGTCTCAAAAAAAAAAAATTCATTTCAGAGCTGAGCACAATGGTGCATGCATGTAGTCCTAGCACTTAGGAGGCTGAGGCAGGAGGATTACTGTGAGTTCCAGGCCAGCCTGGGCTACATAGCAAATTCAAGGCCTGAAGTACATAGCAAGACCTTTTTTCATAAAAACCAATAAAACAAAGTTTAAAATCAATAAATGCATTTCATATCCTGTCCTCCCCAACATCCTTGCTTAGCAGCACAGCACACCGTAGGGTGTTGGTCATTTCCCTGGTAACTGCGGGGCTGGCTGGGGGCTGCGCTTGCGACCACTGTCCAGCACCTTGAGAGAGGACCATACTGCACAGCGCCAGACTGGCAAAGATGCAAGACTGAAAATGTAAATTTGGTTTCTACTGAATTATCTCTTTGGTGCCACCATAAGATCAAAAACCCTAAAGTGAACCATCGCAAGTTGGAAACCATCTGCATAGCCAAATACAGGTTCTAAGGTTTAGGATTTCAATGTTTATTTTGGGGGCACATAATTCAACCCAAATGATTTCCTCACCTCTCTACTGTGCACCAGACCCCAGTTCCATCTCTAAGGCCTTGCTGCATCCTGCATGCTCAGGTAATGAAGCCTGTTATTACACAGACTCATGTCTTCCAAGTGCATTCTTCAGAGTCCTAATTAATATGCTGAACTTGGTCCAACCCCCTAATTGTTTATTCTTATTGCATGTGAGTCATAATGCAGCTTGTAAATTTTTTCATGAAATGTCAAAGGGGTGGGAGAGGACAAAAACTAAAATCAGGCACCTAACAAAACCAAGGTTTTGGGTCAGGTTCTCACGGTTAGCACCAGGCTTTATGTGCCTGTTCTATTATATCTGCAGATGCAAAAGAGATGGTTCCATTTTAAAAATCTATTGTTTGTCAAACCTATTATGGATGAAGAAACTGATCTGGAAGGCTATCAACTTGCCCAAGCTCAAAAACAGCAAGCCCAAGTCAGAGAGTGAATTCTCTTCATCCCAGATGACTACATCCCATGGCTGACTTCTGACAGTCCCATTCAATAGTAAGCCAAACACTAGTATATTACTCTAAAATGCCTTCTAGTGAAATTGTCTGATTTTTCAATGGTGCACAAAGAGCCTCTGTACCAGCCTCTGGTGAAATGTAAGACACAAAGACCAGCCCATTGCCTTGACATCCCTGTTGTACAGATGCATAAAGAAGTACCATTGTTATCCTTAGGAAAAGCACAGAGTAATTCAGTCAAGGTCTCAACAGCAAGCTGTTTGCAGGAAACCAAGATGATGCTTTGTTTTGGTCACTTTTTTTGTCATAGGCACAATACCTGACACCCCAACCTAAAGGAGAGCTGTTTGGCTCTCATTTCCTTCTATACTCAGTTGGCTCTAAGGCCAAAAGTACATGGGGGAGGGTCTGGTGGAAGAAAGCTGCTTACCTCATGGTAAACAGGAAGAGGGGGCGTGCTCTTTCCGGTCATGCCCCCAATGACCTCCCTCTTCCAACCAGATCCCACCTCCTAACAGCACAGTCAGCTATGAACTCTACAGATGAATCCACTGCAGAGTATAGAGCCAGTACAGGTGATCCAATTCCCTTCCAAAAGCCACACCTCTGAATATATAGGGATTTGGGGGACATTCTAGATCTAAACCATAAGACCCTTATTTCCCAATTCTGTTTTCACATGTTTTTAATCAGATCATATTTCCACTGTGCATGCAAATTTCATTTTTCTTTCTTCATGTGTTTTAATCTGTGTTTTCTAAAATAAACATTTGTTTTTTTTAAACCATGTTATGCAACATGACATGGAAAAGAAAGGAAGGACTGTCCTAAATTTAAAAAGATTTAAAAGGCAGAACAAAAGAACATGTGTGGAATTTGGCTAGATTCTGACTCAAGCAAGACAAATGTAGAAAGACTTTTTTTTTTGAGACAGGATCTCACTTTGTAATTCAGGCTGGCCCTGAGCTCACTGTGTAGTCCAGGGTAGGCTCGAACTCAGCAATCCTCCTGCCTCTGCCTCCTGAGTGCTAGGATTACAGGCGTGAGCCACCATGCCCAGCACTGTGGTATGTGGTGCTGATTGTTGGTGGGCGTTAGTCACCACACCTGGCATTATTGTATGTGGTTATTGGG
Organism: Thryonomys swinderianus; assembly: GCA_004025085.1. NCBI lineage: Eukaryota > Metazoa > Chordata > Mammalia > Rodentia > Thryonomyidae > Thryonomys > Thryonomys swinderianus. The sequence goes on along the minus strand of PVIC010031930.1, from coordinate 7,204 downwards.
GATCAAACCAGGGACCTTATGCTTGCTAGGCAGGTGCTGGAACCACTGAGCTAAATCTCTGGCCCTATAAAGACATTTGTGAGATTTTGATTATGGTCTGGGTATTCTGATTCCAGGAATCACTGATAATTTTGTTAGGTATAATAAATGACCTTGTGGTTATGTAAGAAAATACCATAGATCTTTCAAATACATAATTTTGTAAGTAGGAGTGAAATGACAAGAAATCTGAAGTTTGCTTTTAAAGTACAATAAAGAGAAAGCAAACATGGCAAAATTTTGATGATAACCTACATTTTCTTTTATGACAATTAACTCACCTTTCTACTTTTTTTTTTTTGTTTTTTTCGAGACAGGGTCTCACTTAGTTCAGGCTGGCCCTGAGCTCACTATGGAACCCAGGCAAACCTCGAACTCAGCAATCCTCCTATCTCTGCCTCCCGAGTGCTGGGATTACAGGCGTGAGCCACCATACCCAGCACTGTGGTGTGTGGTAGTGATTGCTGGTGGGCGTGAGTCACCACGCCCAGCTTTCTATGTGGTTACCGGGATTGAACTCAGGACCTTGCGCTTGGAAGGCAGGCACCAGAACCACCGAGCTAAATCTCCGGCCCTCACCTTTCTACTTTTGTTTGAAAATGTTTATGATAAATTTTAAAACTACATGTTTGTAGGCCAGAGATTTAGCTCAGTGGTTCTGGTGCCTACCTAGAAAGTGCAAGGTCCCTGGTTTGATACTTGGTAACTACATACAATGATAAAATTAGGGCGTGGTGACTCACGCCCACCAGCAATCAGTACCACACCCCACAATGCCAGGTGGGGTGGCTCACACCTGTCATCCCAGTACTGGGGAGGCAGAGGCAGGAGGATTGCTGAGTTTGAGGCTTGCCTGGGTTATATAGTGAGCTCAGGACTAGCCTGAACTACAAAGTGAGACCCTGTCTCAAAAAAAAAAAAAAAAATGAGGTTCTTATAACCATAACTGCAGCTTGTCTTGCAGATCTTAGGCCATGTCTGCCTCCGTAGTTGTGTGAGCCAATTCTTTATAATCAGTTTCTCTCTGTGTTCATGTCCCCTTGCTTCTGCAGCCATGACAACCACCCCAGGTGGATCAGGGACCGTTTCTGATGCACTGAGCAGAGACCTACAAAGCAAGAGGGAACGGGTCACAGGGCCACATGGGGAAAATGTTCCATCAGATTGAACAGGATGAGTCCATGAATCTGGAGAGGGCAGCGCTGGGAGCGGGAGAGCCGGTGAGTCCAGAGCTGACGATGGAGGGGACGTTAAGGTCCCCAAGGCCACCTCAGGTGTAGTGATGCACTAGCATTCATGGGCCTCAGAGTGTAGGCAAGTCACACCGTGATCTGAGAGAGACAGAGACAGACAGACAGACAGAGGAACCACAGCAAACCCAACCAAAGAAAAGAGTGCGTGGGCAAAGCTGAGGCAAGCCAGCTGCCATCTTCCCGAGCCTCCTCCCAGCAGAGTTGCCCAAGATGTGTTGAATTCCCCCACTGAGAAATTGTGACCACACATAGGAACAATCGTCTGCTGGGAAAACCCTTGTAGTCTAAGCTCCTGTCCCTGGAGGATGAGGCAGGCTTGAACATGGCATGGAGGGTCGGAAGAATTCCTGAACCTGAGAGCTGATATGAATGCGTAGGATTTCACCAGGCCAGAGCAGAGGATTGCTTGTTCTAAACCAGGGCACAAGAGAGGGGAGTGTCAGGGCAGCAGATGCATTTGGAATCTCTCAGAAACAGGCCCATTCATGAGAAGTGTGCGCGCATATGTGTTGTGTCCTATTAGGAGATTTATCTCAGGGCATCGGTTCATACAACAGTGTGGGGTTTGCAAGTCTGATCTCTTCGGGGCAGGCTAACAGGCTGGAACTCTTGGGCAGGAGCTGATGCTGCCATTTTGAGGCAGAACTTTTTCTTCTTTAGGGAATCCTTGGAATGCTTTTAAGGCCTTCAACTGACTAGAGGAGGCCCACCCAGATTCTCTACAGAGTAATCATTGTCTAAAGTCAGTGGATGGGAGATGGTCACTGTAGCTACAAGATGCCTGCACAGCAATAGGCTGGCCCAGGTGACACAAAACACTGAACATCACTGCAGAACAGCTCAGGAAGCACTTATGCCCCTAGATCCAGAGAAGCTGGCCGCCATGTGTATCCAGTAGGGCGTACGTAGGCTGTGGGGGCAGCTGGGTGAGGCAAATGGGGTCTGAAGTAGGCCCAAGAGTGGTGTCCTTTGGCTTGAGTATACTATCCTTCCAAAGTGTGACCTCATAGCTCCATATGTGGGGCCTCCTTGCTATGGTTCCCCCACCCTCATCATAGCCAGCTCTACTCAGATGTGAGCTATCTGCATGTGGCAAGCAGAAATTTACTTCTTCACAACCTAACATAGTTCTTGGCACATAGTAGCTGGTAATTAAATGTCTATTCTTTCTCCCTCGATTCCATATGGAACAATAGGTAGCCTATCCTGGTGTGATTTTCTATGTACCAGTCTCTTCAGTGTGTTAATATTTCTTTAAAATGTGTGGCACTGTTTCAGTTTATATCTAGATGTCTTCCTAAAGTTTCACATGCTCATGGTCAAGTTTCGGAAAGGTGACTGGATCATGGAGCCTAATACTCTGCTTTGCTGCCTGGCCGCCATGTTGTGAGCAGCTCTTCTTCCGCCATACCCCTCTGCCATGCTTTTGCTTCTTGGATACCAGCCAATCATGGGCTGAAAATGTGAGTCGAAATAAACCGGTCCTTCTTTAAGTTGTGAGTGTTGGATATTTAGTCTCTGTGCTGAGAAAAGTTACTAAGACAAGCACACAAAATTTGATGTAATAGACTTGTTATTTACTAACAAAGGGACTATTTTATTTTCTGTAATCAACAACTAGAAGCCAGTGAATTAAAAGATGGTACTGCATTTCCCCCACCTCTGCATTTGTTCACTCAGCAAATATTTACTGAGGGCCCTCTGTGTGCGAGGCCCCATCCTAGAGGCTGAGGATACAGGGGTGAACAGAGCTCATGTTCTACCTCACATGTCTAGACAGATGTCGGCTACGCAGACAAATAAGTACAACCTATCGTTTCAGATAGCAACGATGTTGGTCTGACACCCCTGGAAGCGGGCGGAGGTGGGTGATACTCTGCAGAGTGGGAGGAAGGAGCTCTCAGAAGACACCTGAGTGAGGATCTCAGTAATAACAAGTTGCTATGTGAATGGTATAGTACTGGTCTCTTAACCAATCATCAAAACGAACCCTATGTTTTTTACATGAACTATTAAACGTGATTTTCCCCTTTCTTTTCTTAGCAGGAGATTTATACATCGTGTTTGTGCATTAACCACATTTTCCTTCCGTCTTTTTTTTTTTTTTTCGGTGGAGGACAGAGTCTCACTATGTAGTTCAGGCTGGCTTCAAACTCACAGTGATCCTCCTGCCTCCAGGGTGCTGGGATCACAGGTGTGTGGCACCACGCCCAGCAATAACTGTATTTTTAGTTTCTGAATTTGAAGCTTTGATATCTCACATCTTGGTGCCTTGCTGACCTGGAGAGGCAGCCCCTCTCGTGACATACCAGCTCCTAGGGGTCACATGGGACTCACCTTGAGTACATCTTTCAAAGGCAAACAAACCATTCAAGAACCCCCATCGCCTCCTCCAGGGGTCTCATGCTTAGGGCCAGCTGCCCATTCGGCCCAGAGCCAGGTTACCAGACAGCTCTTCAGCACCTCTTAGCTCCTCTGCCCTTCCTGTCTTCCCACGGAAACCACAGGAAATGCTTCTACCCGAGTGCCCTGGTCCCTCCAGCCCCTGAGCCCAGTGCCTCCCCAAGATGGCCCCAAGGGTGTGCTTCCCATTTCTAGGGGCCTGTGGATATCATCAAAGCTTTTGTCTTCATCTTTGTGTCTTACCATACTGGGTTAAAACAAAACCCAGGGACACTTTTAATTATTTATTTATTTTATTTATTTTTTTTCCAGACAGGGTCTCACTTTGTAGTTCAGGCTGGCTCTGAGCTCACTATGTAGCCCAGGCAAGCCTGGAACAAAGCAATCCACCTGTCTCTGCCTCCCAAGTGCTGGGATTATAGGTGTGAGACACCACACCTGGCACTGTGGTATGTGGTATTGATGGCTGGTGGGCATGAGTCTCCACGCCCAGCATTATACGTGGTCACCAGATTGAACTCAGGACCTTGCGCTTGCGAGGCAGGCGCCAGAATCTCTGAGCTAACCCTCCAGCCCCACAGGGACACTTTTAAACATAAGTGTCTCCTCTTAGCCCTAGAGCAGTGTTCCAAGCTGTCACCATCATTTGGAAGTCTTGGGCTGTCTTCCAACCTGGTACTTCCCTCTCTTTTCTTTGTGTAACCCAGAGGGTTGATGAATGTTCCTTGCACATTCATGTGCATGAATGTTTGTGCTCATTTCACACCAGACCACCTAAGGACTCACACAGGCCAGAACTGCAAGCCCTCCAGAGACTCCTGGGGTTCCCTCATCCCCGTGACACAACCCAGGGGTGCAGCCCTAAGACTGCCTTACCCCGAGCCACACATGTCTCCATCTTGTGACCTGAAGGAGCACACTCTTCCCTGTGGAATGAGGAGCCTGCCTCTCGTGTTTACCCACCAATGACACAGCATTGACTTGGCCCCTTCCAAAAGAAATGAAAACACCATTTGCTGTGATTTAGATCCTTCACTTGTGTGCACCATAAAAATCTCAAACACTACGAACAGTCACTGGGGAAATTGGGAGGGTGGTGGCACGACAATAAAACTCATTCAGAACAAGGATGTGATTATCAGTGAGTCACAGAATAATATCCCACCATGCGAAACAGGGTGCATTCTGGGTACTTCTTAGTCTCAAAACCATGAAGATTACCCCTAGCTTAGAGAATCTGAAAAGAAAAAGTTAAAATGGAGCATTGATCTTCATCAAATTAAAATACAAAAATAGAATCAAAACTATTTTAAAAAAGTTCTCTGTGTTTTTTGTTTCAGTCTTTACTCCCACTTCAAATGCAATGGAATATTTTAATGCTTCTCACGATTTTTCTTAAATTAGAACATGAAAGTGTTGAACTAATGTGTCCCTTTATTGAAACAATGAGTGCTACTTTTAAATTAAAATTAGTCTCTGAAAGGACTTGAGGGTTCATTTGCTTAAATAAAATTTAAAGTCTAGAAAAATAGCTGCTTTACTTCATTAAAAAGTGTTGTACTGTGACTACTCCATGCTTGGATGTAGTTTTTATTGTATTTGGGGACCTTTTTCTCTTCACCACCACAAAGAAACATCAAAAAGAATCACTGAGAAAGAATTTCTTTTTGTTCCCCTCATTTAAAAGAAATGTCTCACATCTTTGCTGCTTTTAAAAGTTGACAATCTTGTAAGATTTAACCCTTTATTCAGGGGATGAAGTTAGCAGCCTTTTTCTCATCTTCTCCTGTGCTCTCTACCTGGCGGCTCTAAGATGAGACAACACCAGCTTTGTGCACAGCCTCCGGGTCCTTTGGTGGAAGCCAGAAGAATCACAAGTGCCGCTTTGTGACAGTAATTTAGGAGGAGCAACACAAGCGGCCTAAAAGACAGCATGGGCAAAACTAACTAGGCCAGCGGTGTGGGAATGAGGAGCACAAAGAGGAATAAAAATCAGCCCCCAAAATTCAAATGCTGACCTAATTTCAAGGCGGGGTAACAGTAAAAATGTTGTTTCACACCCAGAAAAATATGTATATTCAGATGAGCCACAATGAAATAGTGAATATTTTTAAGGCCTGAAGAGAAGAACATTAAATATTGAAGAACCACAAGATATTTAGGAAAAGATTGAGTCTGTTTCACAGGATGTATATTCAATTGCTTTGAAAGGTAATGCGGTTTTCTTCAGTACAGATTTTTGTTCTAAATGATTTAGGAAGAGTTGGGCAATGAATGGCTACCTCAGGCCCTCAGTGATAGGAACAGGACAATCATGGCTGGATGAGTGTCATCAACCAAGACACCGGAACCACTGAACTAAATCCCCAGCCCAACAGAGAATTGGAGGAAGGATTTTTTGTACTAGCGATCGAACTCAGGACCTTGCATTTGTTAGGCAGGGACCAGAACCACTGAGCTAAATGCCCCACACTTATTTTTGAAACAGGGTCTCCCTTTGTAGTTCAGGCTGGCCCTGAGCTCACTGTGTAGCCCAGGCAAGCCTGGAACTCAGCAATCCTCCTGCCTCTGCCTCCCGAGTGCTGGGATTACAGGCGTGAGCCACCACACCCAGCATTGTGGTATGTGGTACTGATTGCTGGTCAGTATGAGTCACCACACCCGGTATTGTTGTATGTGGTTACCAAGGATCAAACCAGAGAACTTGCGCTTGCTAGGCAGGCACTGGAAACACTGAGCTAAATCTCTTGCCCAAAAATTTTTGACTATAGGATCCTCCTAGTTTTTTCCTTGCGATATTTTTAAAAGAGGAAGTAATATGCCTGGGATAGTATCTCAGATTCTTGATTTTGCTGAATATGTGCTTCTGAGTTTAACATGTTCCTCAGACTCCAGTGTTTCTGGTAACTGGTGATTAGATTTGAAGACAAGCTGATTCAATTCAGTGGGGAGAGGCCAAGACTTCTGTATAAGTGGGAAACTTCCAGCAGGAGGTTGGTCATCTCTGTTCTTTTTGGGCAGCTTGTGTCCACTGAGGATGACCTTTGTATAACTTCTTTTTCATTTCATTTGCAAGCATTTGAATGCTAGCTGGATGTTTTAAAACGTGGCGATTCCATCATGGTATGTGGCTTCCTAAAAGAGTCTTTATCTTTTAGAGATGCACACTAAGATATTTACAGATAGTCTGCCACTCCTTGATTTATTGTAGCTGAAGCTAAAACAGATTTCCAGAGCAACACACTTCACATTAGAAAAGTAGACCTGCCGGGCGTGGTGGCTCACACCTGTAATCCCAGCACTCGGGAGGCAGAGGCAGGAGGATTGCTGAGTTCGAGGCTTGCCTGTGCTACATAGTGAGCTCAGGGCCAGCCTGAACTACAAAGTGAGACCCTGTCTCAAAACAAAACAAAACAAAGAAAACTAGACCGAATGGTTCATTCCTTTTTCCATTTTTAATTTTGAAAATAATTATTTGGTAGCACGGGACTCTGTAGAGCTGGGATGTT
>PVIC010031929.1:0-21007 GCA_004025085.1 Thryonomys swinderianus | reverse complement strand
TCACAGCAGTATTGAAGCATTTAGACGGGAGGAAATAATCGAAATAATTGTAAAGAAGGAACTCTTAAAATCCTGGCATGTTTCTGTTTTCAAATGTGAATCCAACTAGCAGTTGTATAATTTGATGTGGGAGTAAATCTAAATCCATTTGCTACAGAGGAAAAGAAGAAAAATTGCATTTAATACCTTTCCATGAAGTGGTGTATGTGAGGGGATCACCAAGCAAAAATCATTGGAGAGAAAAAATGGAGAGAGAGAGAGAGAGAGAGAGAGAGAGAGAGAGAGAGAGAGAGAGAGAGAGAGAGGGAGACAGAGACAGAGACAGACAGAGACAGAGAGATACACAGAGTGATAACAAAAGATTGGTGTTGGCAGTGGAAGAGGAGAAAGGTTAAAGATATCTTAGAGAAGAATTATGGTGTTTATTTTAAAAAGATGAGTATTAAATGAAGGTTAATCTCCTAAAAGCACATTTTTTGCTTTGAAAAACAAGTATTTTTTTATAATTGTAAAACAAAAGGTGGTGGGATCAGTTTCTGTCTTGAACTTTTCCTAAATAATATAGATAATGGCTTTTCCAAATTCAGGCTTTATCAGAGTCTTTATTCACTAGTTAGATTGTGCCCTCTAGCACATTACTGGAAAGGAGAGTAGACTATTGGAGTGTTGTCCTCAAGAGGAAGAAGTGTCCACCCTTCTGATACTAATATGGCTAGACGGGATGGTATTCGCTGTTCAGTTCTTCTCCACTAAGGGAAGAAAGTTGTACTATCAGTGGGTCCAGGTAGGGGAAATATCCAGTTATAGAAAGGAGAGGGTCAGACCCCCTCTGGTTTCTCAGGAAGAGCCAGAAGATGAATAAAATTGCCCTCAAAATGCCATCTCAGCACTCCCCAAAAAGGTCCACATTAAATTCAAGATGGAGCCTTTATGTCAGGCTCTACTTTTGCATTCTGCCATCACAACACAGTCCCCTCCAGAGCACAAAGGGATGAATGTGGCAAAACAGCACTGTATGAAATTCCCTTTCTCCCACACTTTGAGTGTGGGTAGTGGCATACGTACAAGTATCTCCACAAACTCAGTGGGGAGCTGATCTCTACCAGCAGGTTCAGCTCTATTTGCAAGGACTCCAGTGGCAAGGAGAGGTTTTTGTTCTGACAGTCAGAATTCCAGCAAATGTTAAATGTTTCTTCACGCTGAGAAGTGGGAAATTCAATAATACTTGGGCTGGGTTCATGCTGAGTCGCAAAAGTAAAATGAATATGGAGAGGGATTCTGGCTTGAAAAGCCACAAATCACCCCAGACCTTCTAACCCTAAACTTTTAATCTGAAGAAGCTCTTTTCTGTCTCTGCTGCTTCCTCCAGGGTAGCAGGACTGTTTTCCTATTTGTTCCTGGGGCATTTGGTGCCACAATCCCTTATTTACCTTAAGACATAGAATTAAACTCTCTGAGATCTTAAAAGTAATTCTGTCCTTTAATGTCATTAGAAAAGAATATTAGGTCACAACATGGCCATTTACTAACACTCTGGTATGTTACGGTAGCATAAAAGGCAATGTTAGCATGGTCATTGATGAGTTATTCTTGTGAGAGTATTACTTATATGCAGACTTTTTTTTTCTCCTGTATGTTAGAAATTTCATATGGCCTTCCCAGAATGGAAGCCCATGAAGTGGGAGATTTCAGTCTGTTTTGTGTATTTCTATGTCACCAGCGAGTAGCAAGTGCCTGAGAATTATGAATAAATATGAGTCTGCAGACTGCGAAAAATATATTCAGCTTTGGGCTTTCTGAGAAGTTCAGCACGAAGTCCCACAACACAGTCAAACTGACTTTCCATTAGATAAACTGTTGCAGAATAGCTCTGATACAAGATGCTACAGAAGAAACTACTTGTAATATATCTCTTTCTAAGAATAATCCCATTCAAGCCTGATCAGAGAAAAATTAGAAAGCATAAACATTCAAAAGGAAAATAAAATAGCCATGGATATGCTACTCAGAAAGGGCCACCACTTTGATTTTAACATTTTTCTTCCAGATTTTTCTATACACGTATTAGTACATTTTATAATCCTGAGATTAATTATATCCTGTGTTGTATCAGAATATCACCTTAACCTCTATTTGTGTTAATAAATGTGTGCATCATCATATGATATACATTTTGTATAACATTTTAAGAATATACCAGAATTTAATCTGTTCCCAGGGATTGGACATTTCAGTTGTATTTAATTATTTGCCTTGTTGTAAATGGCATGTATTTTCCTAGTACTGGAAGAAACTTGTTGGCTAATTTTTCATAAGGTGGCCTCAGTGATTGAATATATGTGGCCTCAGTGCCAGCTCTGTCTCCTGACAGCTTTCCCTAATTATTCTACCTGTTTTGTTTTTGATGATAATTTACCTGTTTGCCTTTAACGTTTACTCACCTACCAAACACTTCTGAGTGGAACCGCAGAGTCACGAGTGCTAAGAGCAGAGAGGAGGCGGGGGAAGACTGGTCAATACTTTACCTTCTGTATAGGACTGCAGGTTAGATGATGTACACACCTGTAGGCTTTGTCATCTGCAGCCCATGTGTTGTTCACACTTCCTCTGTGTCACCCGGGGTCTTCTTGCTGGGCTCAGATCCCATCCCAGATGACAGTACATGGAGTCATCAGGTCTCCTATGGTGCTTCTTGGCTCCGTCCTCAGATTCCTCATTTTCTCATTATTAGACTGGAGTTAGGTAATTCTCTGAAGGAAAAACCACAGAGGTGAATTTCTCTTTTCATCACCACAAAATATTAACTTTGATCACAAAATAACAAGGATACTTAGTACCAACGTGAGTTACTGCTATTTTGTCAATTTTGATCTTCTGGAAAAGATTATACTTCTTTGTGTTTCTTTATTACAGAGTTACTATCTTTTCCCCTTTCTGGACTTACAACCAACAAAAATGTCACTATGTCCAGCCCACACTATAGTCTCTTCCTATTTGAAAGCGGTATATTTACATCAATTATTTGTAAATTTGCATAGTAGATGTGTCTATTTTCACAACTATTTACTTAATCATTTATCTATTCCATTATGGATTCATGGATATTTATTTTATATTTTGGAAGATTGTCTGATAACACTTTATTCATTTGTTGCTCAAAGTATTTCAACTTTGGCATTTTGGTAGACACTTGATTTGGAACTCCTTTGTCTATTATTGTTTACTAGTTTTCCAGGACTTTTAAAATTAAGGGCTCTGTAGCATACTCCAAGTGTATCTTGTATGATTTGTTCCCAGTCTTAGAATTTCTCCAGGGTCCCTGCTTCATTCATTGAAGAAGGCTTCAGAAGACCAAACCTACACACTGGCTACTACTCAGGCTTCTAGATCTTTTTATTCATTGTCCTGTTACCTGATAAAGCAAGAAAATATATACACATATAGTAAATCCCAGGTAAATGTATCTATAAAATTTACATCTCTATTAAGCTACAGATGGATTTATGTTGATTGACTACAACTCCAGTCCATTACTTCAGGGATCATTCTCGTCTTCTTTTTTTTTTTTAGGTCTCATGATAATATTTATTTCCATTTGTTCTCAATTTACATGTTTAATTCCAATTAAATGTAGAGTGGTATTAAAATTGGCAGCCTGTACCTGTGTGGGAAACAATTTTATCAACTAACACACAGTGCATGTGTATGCCTTTTTTGGCCTTTAGTTTTATAGATTCAGCTCATATCCAGAGTTACTAGCATCAGCATCTTACTCTTCATCCTATTCAAGGAATTTATTTCCTTCACTTGCAATGCAATCATATCCTTTTCTTATATTCTGTACTCCATTCTGGGATTTCCATGACTTCCTAAATAGTTTTCTTCTTCAGTTTTCACACATTAGGGGTCATTCCTTGGGCTATAAAGTTCCGTGGGTTTTGACAACTGCATATTTCCATGTATCTACTCTTGTCATAATTGCATGTGCAACAGTTTCACTGCCCTGCAGACCTTTTGTGCTTCACCTAATCCACCTTCTCTCTAATCCTCTGACAATCACTGCTCTTTTAATCATTTTTATAGTTTTGTCCTTTCAAGAATGACATATAAATGGAATTATATGGTATGTTGCCTTTCCCCACTGATTACTCTCACTTGAAATATGTATTTAACATTCACTCATCTCTTTGATTTGATAATTTAATTTCCTTTTTATTATTCAGTAAGTTTCCATTGTATGGACATGCTATAATTTATTTATTCATTAACCTACTGAAGAACATCTTGGCTGTTTCCAGTTTGGGGTACTTAGTAATAAAATTCCTACAAAAATGCATATGCAAGTTTTTATGTGTACAAAAGTTTTTTCAGTCACCTGGGTTATCATTACATCCTATGGTAAGACCGTCTAGATTCATAAGAAGCTGTTAAAAACTATTTCCCAAAATATTTGTATCACTTTGTTCTTTTTGCTGGAGATCAGTGGTGACAAACCTGTGGCACGTGTGCTGCAAGCGGGGTGCAGAGCCTTCTCTGTCTGTGTGTGAGCCATCACCCCAGGGATGGACTTCAGATAACAGTTGTTTTTCTAACCTAAAATCTCAGTATTCATATTTAACTGCTGATAAATAAGTGTTTTTGGGGCTGCAGTTTGTGCATTAGGTGTCTAACAGGTTCACCATCACTACTCTACATCTTCCCAGCAATTGCCTTTGTCACTGGATTTTTCCCTTTGCGTGGGAGTGAGAACAGAATACCACTGGCATCTTACCTTGCACCTTCTCAGTAATCAACATTGTTCAGTGTCTTCTGTCCTTATTTAACATACATCTATATCTATATCTTCTGGTGGGAAGTCTGTTCAGATCTTTTGGCAATTTTTAAATTGGTTGTTTTGTTCAGTTTTGAGAGTTCCTTTCTTAGTTTGAAGGTAAGACTTGTATATGCCTTTTGAAAATATTTTCTCACTGATGTATTTTTCAACAGCACTTTTAGAACTGTCAGTTTCCAACCAAGCTCACTTACAACGCTAAGTGCTGTCAGCGATATGGCTCTGCCCACCCTGTTTCCTTTGTTGTTTCCCTAAAGTGATTCCAATGTACCTTCTTACTTAACCCATCATCCAAGACTGTTTATTCTTTGACCTCATCAATGTCTACCTTTAGGGATTTCCTGTCTTTTTTTAGTCAGAGCTTAAGTTGAGAATTTATTTTATATCAGCAAAAAACTTCTGAGTAAGAATCCAACCCTGTTAGTTTTTGTCTTAGAGGCAAATAACTACTCAAGAAAACTTGGCCACAATATGTAGTTCCTATCACATGACTGAGGCTAATGCTAATGATTCTTTCTTTCTATGGCTTCCAGTTCTCAAGCCTCCTTTGCGTCATTTTAAACGCCCTGCTTACGCATCTAGCTCCTATGCACCTTTGGTTCCAAAGAAAACTGATGATCACCCTGCAAGGTACAAGATGCTGGATCAGAGGATCAAAATGAAGAAGATTCAGAACATCTCACATAACTGGAACAGAAAGTAGGTCAAAGGGGAGAAGAGGAAGAGTGAAGGAGCATCCACTGGTCTGCTGTCAGCACTCAAGGGCCACAGGAAGACATCCTTTCCCGGACCTGTGAAGAATTTGGGGCTGAATCAATTCTGTATGGCTCCAAAACAAAAGCTGTATGTGATAATTCCCCAGCTTTTCTGTTTTTTAAAAAAAATTTATCTTTATTGGTACATTGTGCATACACAACATGATCATGTTCAATATTGGGAATTTGTACCTGTATATGACACAATTTAATTTTTATTTTTTCCCATTCCCCTACCCACCCTACAACCCCTACCCCCTAAATACATCCCAGCTTTTCTCTTATAGACTCACAAATGGTTGGATTTCAACATCAATCTGGATTCTGGTAACAAATTAACAAAACAATTCCTTGTACCTTTCTATATATGTCTTCCAAAATTAAAATGAGACAGTCTGTTCAGAAACAACCCCCCAATGACATTTTTAAAAAATCTCTGAGTTGACTCACCTTAGTAGCAGCACTGGTTTAATAATCACTGCATTTAAAATTTTTACTTAAAAAAATCATTTGCACCTTTATGTATACTTATATAGAATTTAAATGCATTTGCTTAAAATTCAAGTAAATATATTGCTTTCAAAGTAAATGTATTCAAAACAAAAGCTCTGAATGTAGCAATCTTAAAGAGAAAAGACAACTATGAATTGTGTTCATAGATAATCCAGAATTCACCCTGGAATTAATTTTTAGCAAAATTATTTTTAGCAAAATAATTCCCAGATTACAAAAAGAAAGACCCCTTTGACTTCTAATCAAGTGCCCTATAGCCTTAGTGTATTTTTAAGGATTTCAGGAGTTGCATTTGTCTTAGTTTTCTTCTAGTTTTTATTTCTACCACAGCAGAATATGCTAGAAATCAATGGGCTACCCATGTTTTAAAGACTTTAGGTTTGAGGTTCACCACAGGGTGTGTTGGTTTGGTACCAAGATCCTGGGGCAGGAAGATGTAAACTAATGAATCTAGTTTTAATTCCTTATTTCCAGACTTTTCTCTGTAAATCTAGTATTCCTTTACAGGTGATATTCCCAATAAACCACATATCTGAAACCTTTTAGGATACCATTGGCTGTTGATGGAATAAAAGACTTTATAACTCAACTCACTTCATAGTGGCACTGTTAGCTTTTCTGTATCTCTCTCCCAAGCTCTTACTTTAGGGTGAGGATTACAGAAATGGCAAGAAAAAGCCCAAGGTCGTGATACCTTTCCAGTTTTCTCTGCATCTTACTTTGTGTAACTAGCCGAAGGCCCTTGATCTAATGGCAGAACCTGGCAAGTAATAGCTGTATAGCAGAAGTAGCTAAAACATCCCACATTCAGAAAAATTCTTTAGGTAAGTCCCACAAAGAAGGAGTGGCCCTGATGGCCATTGCCTTTGGAACTTAACTGTATAAGATGTGGTGTCTTCTCCTCTTGTTCTCCATAGTTTATTTCCAATAAAATGTTCTCCATAGTTTATTTCCAATTGCAGTTATTCAAGTTGAGCAAGCTCAAATCTAGTGTTGCTAAGCAGTTTACTTAAAATATGCACTATGATGATGTCTCAGAGTTATATAATTGCTGCACAGACAGAAAATCACTGATTTTTATTTCAATTCTTGGTTCCCTGACTCGTATCTGGGCAGGGAAATCCTTTGGCAGACTGGTAGTTTCTGCTCACCTAAATTAGAGTAATTAAACAGGTGACTCCTACCTGCTTGTATACAGATGTTTTAGTGCTGGTGCATAGATGTATTTGGCTACCCAATCAGGGGTCTTCCTTGGTGTTTTCTGTCTCTCAACAGCTTCAACCTTAGACCTAAACTTCACCTTGTCTGTATTTTCTTGATTGTGTCTTGCTGTTAGAAACCATGTTTCTAGGGAAGGAAGCTCCTTTTGCATTTATTTCTCCTGAGAAGTTATTTTTCAACATTTGCTAATATTTTAGTTGAGCAAATGTACAGATGTTGAGATTCTGCACTGCTTGTAAAATTACTACGTTTTTGCACAGTGAATTGTATAGAAATGCAGATTATATTCCTCAGCAAATAAAAAGATGCTTTTAAAAGATATTCTTGTTTGCAACTCATCTTTGTCTTTTTTGAAATTCTGGAATTAATTTTTAAAAAGTTAAAAATCACCTAGAGTTTGGCACTGTTCAGCCCTGAATGTATTGTCAAGGTGAATATTATAACTTACTCTGTTCAAATTGCTTTATGATTGTGCAATTAATAGTTTTTTAGAAATAAACTTCCTCTCTCTGTGGATCCAATAAATTAATTTCTTAATATGAGCAATCACACAATAGGAGCTCATCCATAGCCAAACACCTGTGTTATCAACCTAGTTTCTGTAATTCCAGAACAAGCTGTAGTACGGTTAAAAACTGACATTTTGGAATTTAGACAACAACAACAAAACTTATAATTAAATCCTGGTTCCATGTTTTGCTTGTTCTGGGAGATTAGCTGTATTGCATAGTCTCTCATCTTTAGTATCCTCCATTATAAACTGAGGATAATACTAACACCCAGTGCGGCACAGTCTGGATAGCAAGGGCTCAGTGAAGAGGAGTTACTACTCTATGTGTTACCTGTCTGGCTGTCCGTACAGGCACCAGTGTCTGTGTTTCCCGGCAAGGTTTCTTGCTATGATTTCTTAATGAACAGATTTCCCTTGTTTTTCTTGATCATCTCCTCTACCAAGCCCTTTCTCCTTCTGCACTGAGCTTTAAAGCCCTGTGCATGTACAATGAAGTCCATTTCTCACTTGCTCACGCCAGTAAAGTTGGTATTTGTTGCTACTAAACAATAGGTATTTACTTGGGTTTTACTTCCATAAGATAGACAACTTGAAGAAGGTTCACAACTCTGAGGAGCTTCAGAATTTTCTCGGAACATTACCTTATTCTTAGTAAAGCCAATCCTTGTAAGAAAAGTGAAGTGTAAATATGCCTCCCTCTATTCTACCATTAATCTCTCAGCAAAATAGCCTGCGGGAATTTTGGCTGCTTATTATTTTTCTCTATCTAGTTTTTTTAAGAAATTGAATTCTTTATTGGTACATTTTATATACAGCTCACTATCACACACAACACTGAGGAATTTGTACCAGTATGTGACACAAGTTAATTCTCATTTTACCCATTCTCACCCCCACCCCCTGTATACATGCTCTTTTATTTTCATATGATTTCAGAATATGATTTTGTTTTCATATGATTTCAGAATCATATTTATTCCTTCCCCACATTACGTTCCCACACCATATTCCCTTTGGGTATTTCCTATTTTACAAAAACTATCATACATTCTAGTACTCACATCTAAAGGTGCTCATATCAAAGAAAAGATCCGGTATTTGCATATCTGTGATCTATTTATTTCACTTATTAGTGTGTCCTCCAGGTGTATCGATTTGCACATAAATGAATTAATCCTGCCATTCTTTATGGCAAAGTAATACTCCATTTTATATGAAAAAAAAAAGCCCACATCTTCTTTATCCAGTCTCCAGTTGATGGGCATTTGGGTTGTTTCCAAGACTGGGCTATCATGAACTGAGCTGCTATGAACAAGGTCTCTGTCTAGTTTTAATACTAACTTCGCAGGCATAGAACTAACTCTTTCTTATGGACACTCACTGAATTGTAACACAATGTTTTCTTCGCACTACAGGTCAGGTCAGGTCAGCCTTATCGTTGCATATCCACCCAGCTTCTGAAGTAGGAAACACACTTCTATTGAGATGATTTCCAATATTCATTCAGGATAGACAGGATAGAAATGGTTGATAACCTTTTTTTTTTTTTTTTTTTGAGACAAGGTCTTGCTTTATAGTTCAGGCTGGCCCTGAGCTCAGGCAAGCCTCGAACTCAGCAATCTTCCTGTCTCTGCCTCCCGAGTGCTGGGATGACAGGCGTGAGCCACCATGCCTGGCTGATAACCCACTTTTTTAAGTCTAGGGTTTCCATCCAAATCCCTTTTCCTAAGATAAATGGAAGAGACATTGACATGGTTGGATTTGTTTTCCTATTTACTACCAGCCTCACTGGATCAATTATATATTATTTGATCCACTTCCAACTGAAGATTCTATTGAGTGATTATCTTGGTTTATTGTGTATCTATCAAGGGACTGAAGTAAATATTCTCTAGGGCTGCAGGCTGGGGATAGTAAAACATTGATGACTAGCTTCCAAGTTTAATATTGAAATTGTGCTTTTAAGACTGATCTAGCAGAATTATGCACATTCATTACCTTTTTGTTATAAGTAAAGGACATGAAAACCTGTTTCTATGAACTAACAGATGATAATAACTGTAGAATACTTTTTCACAGTGCACATGGATTGACTGGGGTTCTCTGCGAATTTTCTGAATTTTCCATGGTGTGCTTTGTTTCATACACCCAAATAAGATCAAATCAGATCTTCTAGTTTATAGAAATACTTCATTTGGAAATCAGCCACTATGGAAATCATTCACTTAAGGTCATTACCATTTTAGTCATAGCTTTTATGACTCATTGCTTAGACTTTAATCTTTAAAATATAATGTAAATGGTATTGAAAAATGTAACAACACAGGCAAATATGTCCAACCAAAGCAGCTAAAAATTTCAAATAATAGATTTTAAAATACATTTCATATTTTTGAGTATCTACTGAGTTAAGGATATTACATTCATATTAGAAGTCCTGTGTGAGACATTGTTGATTAATAAATAGAGACTGAAACAGGTTAAATTTTTCAGAGAAAGGTAGAAAGGAGATTCAGTGGAGGCCTTTCCACTGCTGCATGTTTTTCCCCACGCTGCTTTACTCCCACAGTTACCTCCTGTTACCTCTTTGTTTTATGTGTTTATCAACTCACTGAAGCTGTATTTCTTCTCCTTAAAATTATTTCCCATTTCTGAGCCTTTTTACTACCCAAGTATGCTTATATTTGACTTTTGTAGAAAGTCAGCCATAAAACTAATCCGAACACTAAATGGATGGTATCCGAACTATCCAAATACCTTGTTCCACAAGCCCTTTCTTCTCAAACTGAAGGAAGCTTTCCACAAGGTTGACCAGTCATTTCATTTAGGATCCTTTCCCCGTTTGCTTGTGAGCACTGCATTTTCCTGATTTTACCTTCTACCTTTTCTTTTCTTCTCTGTTTTACTGCTTCTACCACTTTTCACTCACAAGAACTTCACCAAGATCATGCCAGCAGCCTCTTTCTTTCTCAAACTTATTCTCACGAACTGTTTTTGTTTGTTTGTTTGTTTGTTTGTTTTTGAGACAGGGTCTCACTTTGTAGTTCAGGCTGGCCCTGAGCTCACTATGTAGCCCAGGCAAGCCTCGAACTCAGCAATCCTCCTGCCTCTGCCTCCTGAGTGCTGGGATTACAGGCGTGAGCCACCACGCCCGGCACTGTGGTATGTGGTATTGATTTGCTGGTGGGTGTGAGTCTCCAAGCCCAGCATTCTATGTGGTCACCGGGATCAAACTCAGGACCTTGTGCTTGTGAGGCAGGCACTGGAACCACTGAGCTAAATCTCCAGCCCTCACGAACTGTATTTTAATTACCAACTCTATCAGCTTAACTTTTAAATCTGCAAGTCATTCCCTCTCACTTCCCCAGTCTTCTGTGTGCACTCCTAACTTCAGGGCAAGGCTTCTTTTTTTGTGTGTTCAAGTGCTATCAACTTCCTTGCCAAATTCTTCTTCAGATCTCATACTATCCTCTTCCTGATGCCTATAATTGTGTTATTGCTATTACAATTTTCTGCTGCTCAGAGTCACCAATCTTCTATTTTCCCAAATCGGTCTTCACATTTGTCACAAATTCTTCTCTGGCATCTGGTACCAACTCTAGTTTCTTCATTAAGGGTCATGGCCTTCCATTGCAAGAGATGATATTCCCTCCCATATCAGCTCTTCTTAAAGCAGAAAACGCACTTGAAAAGATCAGTGGCTAAGGCTTTAACAGAAGAAGCAGGAAGAACAATTTTGCCATCCAAACATGATGGGATAGCCCTATAATTATAACATTTTAGGATGCTGAGGCAGGAAGACTGCAAGTTCAAGTCCAGCCTGAGGAACTTACCAAGTCTCTGTTTTACAATAAAAAATTGAAAAGAGCTGGGGAGCCAGCTATGTGAGAAGTCCCTGGGTTCAGTCTCTAGTGATAAATAGAGAACAAGTTTTCCGGTGTGTGTGCTCTCCTTAGTGTGGAAGTCTGCCCACGATGTCCCATCCAGTGGTCCTTCCACAGATGGACCAAGCACCTTCCCACAAGCACTGGAGATCTTGGTGCTCTGCTGATACACATCTTGCAGCCCCTTACTCTCCCTCTACACTAGCATTAAAAGATCAAGGGATGCCGAAATGTTCAAATTTAAGTACTGTATTATGAACCATAAAGTATGTATATCGGGGGAACAGGGTCTCACTTTATAGCTCAGGTTGGCCCTGAGCTCACTATGTAGTCCAGGCTCACCTTGAACTCACAGCAATCCTCCTACCTCTGCCTCCTGAGTGCTGGGATCACAGGTGTGAGCACCGTGCCTGGCAGTGTGGTATGTGGTTACCAGGGATTGAATTTGGGACCGTGTGCTTGCAGGCAGACGCTGGAACCACTGAGCTAAACCCCTGGCCCAGATAATATATTAGTCGTGCATTTTCCCAGGGGACAAAGCTCCTCATGAAGTGGCATGAACCACTTTCAGACCTATTGTGTATTTTTCTTCACATGTCCTAGTTTCTCAACTAAGCTGTTCTCATTTCAGTGTAACATGACTCACTTGTTTCTGAAATTCTTTCTAATGGTTTATGCCAAATAGAATCTTAGCTATTCTCCAAGGTCCAGCAGTGACTTGTATCTTCTCTTGGCTGCAAGCTTTTTCCTTCTCAAGTGAATCTGGAAGTTTTAAAAATTAATCTTTGTAATGTTTCATTTTCACATCTTTCTATGCTTCATCACTCTACCTCAAATTCCATAGATCTTAATTCTTCCCTGTGCCTTAGCACAGACCATCCCATTTCTTTTCTGTATTTATATTTTATACACAGATCAATGTTGTGCTTTATATAAAGCCAATCCCTGAAAACAATGGATATAGATGGAATCAAACAGGAGCAACATAGAAACAGAAATGTCAACATCTGAGAAATGGTCACCATCCCTCATCGCTTATTTAAGGCAGAATATCACTCGTGTTTGTCACCAAATCCAGAAGTAGCCTCAAAAGCTTTCTTCACGCAGAAGCCCAAGATGTTGCTCCCAATCCACGGAGGTTTTAATTCTGCTAAAATTAATTAGCATCCCTGGACCAAGAGGGAACCCAGCACTGACTTTCTGTTAATGCTGTTATATTTATTAAATATCTTTTCATATATCAAAGTCTCAGCTGATTCAGAAAAAAGGGCATATTTCATTATATTTAACACGCCACTATATTTTCATTTAAAATGTTACTTTGCTCCTCTTATATGTTTGCTTAACTTTTTAAAGACTCAGCGTTTCTAGAGAAGAAAAGAATAGAGCTCCAGTCTTCAGAACCTTAGCCTTGAAAACAGCTCTTCTGTTTAGACGCTGTCTTGTGAGTACCAACCCTCAGAAGCTTCACAACTATCCAGAATTTTAGAAACAAATACAGAGTCACAATGTGATCTCTTTATTTCCTAAAATAGCCTGAAAATGCCTTGGGGCATGTTGGGTTAGGGAGCAACACAGTGCTGTTTTCAGTGAGCAGAACTCCCATCTGAAAAGAATTTGAATGTCAGTAGCCAAACAAAGTAGGACTCAGAGAAAGGAAATTATATCTCGCTCATCTGGGGGAATGAGGTTGAAGCCATGATGCTCTGGTGGCTCGAGGACTTGGGGAAGGCACACACTCAAACATTAGACTGGTTTATTTCATTTGATAAAATTGTTACATAGGGAACCCAATTCCTCCTTCACTACTTAGTCTGCACTGCCCCCTGGTGTCCCTCAAAGGACCTTTGGAATTTGCAACTAGATGAAGGTTGAATCTCCTCAGATTTCCGAAATGCATGCAGGATATTCCCATAACGGTGGCTTTCTACTTCTGCGTAGGCTTGTTCCTCTAGCAAACATAAGACTTAGGGCCTTGAATTGTCCCAGTGTTAAATATATATGTGAAGACAACGTGTGAAGAAAATTAAATTGAGGTGGATACTGGGAGACAAACTGTAGAAATCATAATAAAAAATACAGAAGTTAATAAAAGACAACACTCAACACATTTAATTTTAGAAATAAAGTAATGATTACAGCACTGCTGATTTCTATGTGTTTTCTCTGGTGCACCAATGCGCTGACTGAGGCCCATTTCTGAGGCCTCTTCTCTTGCATGTCTGTTCCAGAGAAGATCTGGAACCAGCGTCCCCCTCTGGAACAGCCGTGTGACAGCTCTGGTTGAGGAGCGACAGAGTCCCCTTTCTGTGACCCCTTGGGGGGTCGGCAGGCCCTAGGGTAGAGGGGAACCTGGAACTAGAATCCAGTGCTGCATGCAACACAGTAGAAGACAGAAAAGCGCTGGGCCTCGTGATATTCCCGCAACATCACACCAGCTGGGAGCCGAGTCTGGGCGGCTTCCTGCGGTGGGAAGGATTTACAGCGCTAATCCATTAAGCTGAGCTTCGTGTTTAGAAGCTAATTCCTAAGAAAGTAAAAGACCTTACTTTGTTGAAGTTTCGGTGAGATGCTCAAACATGAGGTATGTTTTGCACAACAGAGTGTGTGTGTGTGTGTGTGTGTGTGTGTGTGCCCGTGTGTGTGCGGACTGGGTACTCCAGACAAGTGTTCAATGCTGATATGATATTAGGACTTTGGCTGTTGAAAACACGACTCCACTGTCATGAAAGCCCAGGCTGTCATTTCTTTCTTGGGTCCCCGCTGACTCTCCTCACCCGCCGTGCAGTAGGATTGCGGGTTCCAACATCTGAAGGGGAGAGAAGCGTACGTTAAAGTGGGGAAGAGCGCACCGGAGCGGCCCGGGCTGTGAGAGGGCGGTGCAGTCAGGAGGCTGGCACGCGATGAGCTCCCCGGGATGGCAAGGGCCGAGCCACGCGGCGCCTCAGAAACTCCAAGCTCGATGCTAAGTGTGATGAAGAACTTTTTACCAAAACTTAGCAAGGTTCTCACAGGCCGAAGTTCACGTCTTGCAGGGATCACCGTGGCTGCAGAATGGAGAGCGAGTTGGAAGGAGCACAGAGAGAACCCTGGGAAACCACCAAGGAGATCGTAGCAAAAGAGAGGAGCTCAGGCCGGAGGAGGAAGTGACTGGAGACGGAGCGCTAAACACTTTTAGCCAGGTGTGGCTTAGCGTTGTACTTAGTTGTACTTAGCGTTATTTTTGTGGTCTAGACTGATTGTGTGAAATTAACGTATCATCACTTGGAGGCGAGTTCTCCCATCACGGGGCGCCCCCGCACCCCAGCGCGGCATCTCAGCGAGCGCAGGCTGGGAAGTGCTGCTCGAGTTCACTCAAGGCAGTTCTGACAGCAGCTCAGAGGCTGGAGAGCCGTCACCGGATGATCTTAGCTTGTGCTGGCTCCGCGGCTCGCGTGAAGAACTGGCCCAGCGGAGCACAGAGAGCAGGGCCTTCGTGAGCAGACAGAAGTCCCCTTTGGTGTTTGTTCTTCAATGTTTGCTTGGTCAGGTGTATCACACCTGCTGTCATGATTCTCATGTGGACACACAGCCCGTGCTACTTACTTGCTTTCTGCGTGTTTCTGATGCCTATCTGGTCCCCATCCGGTCATTCCTCCAATCCACACTATGGGGGAAATTCCTTCCCACAATTCCTAGAGCTGGGAACCACAATGACCAAGCCACAGCTCTGGTTGCAAGGAGCGCTGCCCGACACGCAGGGAGCAGGCTGTGGGAAGACCGCTGTCCCCGAAAGGAAAGGGCTGACTCTGCTTTGCCCTTTAGCCAATGACCGTCATGCCCATCCTCAATGTTCTTTTATCCCCTTCTCCTTCTCCTCCGTGAACTTGGACAACTGGCCTCAGAGTACGCCCTGGCTGTTCAGCAACTGCTCTCCCTCGGGTCGCTGGGACGGGGGTGCGGCTTCGCCCCGGCCCAGAGCGCCATGCTCACTCCTGTCTCTTTTGGTCCTGTTCGGATACTGCACGCTGGGCTCTGCGGAGGTGGGCTTCGGCTCCACTCCTGACATTCCCACCCGCTCCCGGGCCCAGTGAGCTGCCACGGACTCGAACGGGCTCTTGAGGGTTCCCTGGTAGGGGCCCTGACATTCGTCTCAGAGACACAACAGCTGTCAGTCAAACAGCTCGGCCCTTCCTTTCCATGACACCTACCCTCTTTCTAGAGGCCCTCGATCCTGTTCAGACCAATCACAGGCGCTCAGTTTGACCAGTCAGAAGGCGAATTTGAAGCCTGGATTTAGACCGAGCAGGATACAGGCCTACGGCTGTTACAAAGCAGTATCCCCCTGGCACTTCTGGGTTAGCTCAGGGGGGCGCCCTCCCGTATAGGAACCACCTGCGCTCCTGCACAGGTCCTGCTGATGTGAAGACTCACTCCGATGCTCCTCTAAATCTGCAGTAGTGTGGACAGAGCATTTGCCTCAGAAGAAGGGGCAGTAGGCACTAGGCACTGTTGACTCTGAAGAGATGCAGACAGCGGCAACCCACGAAGATCAGCAACGGAGACCGGCACCTGACAGAGTGGACCTGCAGCGTCCGGAACGAGTCAGCACTGGACGGCTGGCGGCGCATTCGCTGGCCGCCCGCTGTGTCAACTGCGGACGGCGCGGTCAGTCATCATCTGCTTAGGCGGTCAGCGTCTGGTCGCCACCGCCAGTCGTCATCTGGTGTTAGGACTGCGAGCAGAGCGACCTTGGCTGAGTTATCATTTTCATCCGGATAGAGCAAAAGAACCCCACACTGGCAGCATTTCGGCAACCCGGATGGTACACAAACTTTTGAGGGACGACAGCGGTGACAGTCAGTGGTGACCTTTCTCGTGGATGACGGCGGGCCATCGAACTTGCTTTGGTGTCAGCCATGACCGCTGAGCTCCGCGCCCGGCTGCCCCTGCCGCCAGATCCGACTCCTCCGAGGGGCTCTCCCCTCCTGCTGTCTATCACTTTTCGTGTGATTCTCCCAAGCGCTGTCACTTCTTAGAAGACTTACGAGTGTGCCCAGTGAGGAGTGTTTGCTTTTGGCATTTGGTTGCTGTAGCATTCTGATCCCAGGTAGTGGTGGGAAGGGAAGTGAGTCCATGTTTGTTTGTTTGTTTGTTTGTTTAATGCTCAATCTAGTACAGGTCCTACATCAGGATCATGGGAACCACAGAAAGTACTGCAAGAATATTCCATGAAGACATTCAACTAATTGGAGCAAATTGAAGGGAGATAGTTTAAAGACAAAGAGGCTGATCTTCTGCAACACAATCTGGAAACCTAGGCAAAAGCTGGTCTCCTAATCATAGTGCCATTCTTCAGCTAATGTGAAGAGGTTACCCTGAGTCACTGGCTTTTTGGTCTTAGTTCCACTGGAGATGGTGTTGGGGGGTGGGGGAGGGGAAGGGACCCTGCTTTGGGTGATAGAGAAAATGTCACAGTGTGGGAAAGATCACTCTCAGTGAGCTCATGGGACAGAGAGGGCAGCCCCATCAGGTGCTGAAGTGCTCAGTACTGAGGAGGCACAGATACCCGTCGCCAGTCCAAGCAGGGGCCTGTCAGGATGTCTGTACTGAGTGCTGTGGACCTACAGGGCTGGACTGCAGACGGACCAACCTGAGAAGAGTCCCCAGATCTATGGTCTTGGTGTAACTTCATAAAAATTTGGATGCAAGAGATAACTCACCATTTCTTTTCTTTTCTTTTCTTTTCTTTTACAGCATTATACGAAATGTCAGGTGCGGTTGGGACAATTGTCAGAGCACACATTCCCTTTTCCATGAAAGATATGGTTCAATGTTAAGAAACGATCAGTAGTTTTTTTGAGACTCCTAATAAGTTTAGGGATTGATTTATTAAGCTGAATGCAAGTTTTGTTTTGTAACTGCCGGGATAGCTCACTGCTGCTCTCTTGACAAGAAGGAGTGTACTATACCCTTAAGAAGTGGCTGAAATAGCTGACAGGTTGGCGGCTAACGCTCTAGACCATGAAATTCATGGACCTGGGTGATGCGATTCTCTGTACAAACCCAGGGCCCCCCAAGATCAACTGAGAAGGGAGAAGAGAGCGTTTTATAACTAGCATTTCAAAAGGAATGGGAAAGTGGGGTCAAGCCTGTCAGTTGTGATGAGGTCAAAGGGATAACACAAGAAAGAGGAGAACCCCACTGTCCTTTCCCAGAAGGACACTGGCACTGACCCAGGGTGGCAGGGGCAAGAGCCCTAATGGCTATGCATTTCCTACTGCGGTTTGAAGCAGAGATTAGGTGATATTAGGAGAAGGTTAGAAAATCTCGAAGCAAGACCCCAAGCTCTGTTGTTGCCCGTGGCAGAGGAGGGTATCAAGGTGTGTAAGAACCAGGATGGGGCAGCAGAGGTAATGAAGTGTAAGACGTTAGGAAGAAAACACAGTTTGGGGCTGGTGCAACCCAAATTACTGTCTCAAGGTGATTCACACGGCTCTCAGAAAATTTACTCGGTGAAGGCTGGAGAGAAACCAGTGTACATATTGTCACAAGGAGAGACATTGAAAGGCACTATCTCTACCAAATTAGAAAGGGCCCGCCAGACAATAACCCATTTGAAACTCAAACATACCATCCTGAAAGGGAGAGTCAATAGCTGGGCGGGGACGTTTGAGTATATTCCAGACTCCACCACCGTGAGAAGGCATCACCATCACTCTGGAGGACGCTTGGGTAACCACTGGCATGCTGGGTAAAGAAAAATATATCACTTTTATATAGGACACTAGCATATTTGTGACAAAACCTTTGCCGGTGTTTTGTTTGTTTAGTTTATATAATATGTAGGTCATCGAGGTCACAGTTTGAGCCCCCATTACCCAAATTCCGGGAAGTGTGTAAGTTGGAGAGGTACACGGGGCCACCCGGAGGCCCCCTGGGAAGGGCTGATTTAGTCTGTATCAGAGGCTTGGATTTGTCTGATAGGGAATCTTGTTACCCTTTGTCACCCGGAGGCACATAGGGTGACAGTAAGAGCTCTTCCTCAAAGACAAGCAGATGTCCCTTAGCTGGAACACTATTTCTCCAGGCACTTAGATGCAACGGCACTAGAATAATCTAGTTCTCTAAGATTGGTGGCTAGCCCCTCCCGTGGAGAGGAAATTTGCTAGTTTTAGTTTTGTTCCTAAGCCAATCTTTAGAAGTATAGACCCCACACTAAGATCCAGCTCTTAAAACAAGAGGACATCAAAGATGACCAGAGGCCAACTGGTGCGATATCAGGCTCTTTTATGGTAACTGGTCAACCTCCAGAGTGCTGTCCTCCAGTGCTCTGGTCAAGAGAACAGAGGGTTGACGCTCCAAGGCACCTCGGGATCCTCTCAGGGTATTTTGTGAGCCAGTTGTGTCGATTCTGTTCTATAGGAATCTACACCAGATAAAACTGTGATCCTTCTTTGCTCCGATGGGATGTTCACAATGGTCTTGTAAAGGCAGCCAGCAGTTTGGCCGCATTTCATTCTGGCTCGTGAACAGTCAAGGGTTAATGCTTTGGTGTGCAGTGTTTACCAGATAGTCATGCAGGGGATGGCCCTAGGCATCTGAGGCAGCACTGAAGCAGTAAGGTTGGCATGGGTGCCATTAGGGTGACTGGTTGAGCTGCTCTTTGGCGATTCATGATGTCCATCTGTAAGGAGCAGAAGAACCTAAAACTATGTGGCAGCGCCAGGGTGATGGGAAGAGGTGGCACTGCTAACTGTGGGGTGCAGTGGGGACAGATTTGGGCATGGATGATCTGGGTGCCTCTGTCACCCATGTCACTGCAGCTGCTTCCCTCTCTCTGCTCACACCAGTTTCCTTCTCACCCCTGCTAACGTCCTTTCCTCCTGGTCCCGTGATGAGCCCAGGACCAAGCGAGCGCAGCATAATGTCACAAAGTGAGACAGACCGCTCTGCTTATAAACAGGGGAGAAACCCATTCCCCAAACTGGGTCGGGGAGTCACGGTAATGAAGATGAGCAAGAGTTAATGGAAAAGATGTGCGGCACTAAAAGTTAACATGAAGATATGAAGCTGTTAGTTAGAGACAAAGCAGAATAAAATTTAGAAGAAAGGAAACTAATATACAGAGTTTTACTAATAAAGGAATGAGAAAACCAGTAATACTGAAAATGATTAAATGCACGAGTTTATTTTTAGAGTAGAAAAGAATAAAACTTAAATGTTTAAGAATATGCAGTTAAATTATGGCAAAGACTAAAAACTGTTGGTTTTAATATGGAACTTAAGATAGTTGTAAAAGTAAAATAAAACTTGTCAATCTAGTTAGAAATACTGCATATGAACAGCCCATATTTCACAAAACAATGCCCAGCATAAAATATAGAAAGATAAAAATAAAAAGGATGATAAGGCATAGTACCATAAATTGAGACTAAAAGATTTAATCACAGATCTAGTAGAAATTATTTTTAAATTTCAATATTGCAAAGAATTATAAGTGGAACAGTATAGGTATTAAAAATTATATGATACATTTTGATGAGGAAATTATTAAAGTCAAGTAAAATGCAGTTTCAGTGGAATTGTGTTTGTTAAAGAGATACTGAGGTACTTTTCCTCGAGTAGTTCATGGGTCTATTGGTGAATATTATTTATTGCTAAAATGATACGGCTTTTCATTCTTAGCATTGAGAAAACCGCTTCACATAAATAAAGATATGGAAATGGATATAGATTTATTATACTAATGTTCCTTAAATCTTTGAACTCCTTTTTGGGTAATGTGCCAAAAGTGAGCACATGGTAATAGCATTCTGACAGCTTAAATAGATCTTATTTCAATTTTGTGGTAAGTAAAGAGTGGGAAGCTACTTGAGCTGCCGAAGGATTTACAGCCAGGCTTCGGAGACACTCACTATCTCAATGCTTTTAAGTACACAGAAAGTTTTACTGAGACCCACAAAACAACTATAAATTATATTTATCCCAATCTGGGGCTACAGTTCAGTGGCACAGAACTTGCCTAGCATGCAGGAATAAAAAAACAAATTCACACACAGAGCCAGGTTTCATTCAGAAGTGCCCGTGCTGGGCTCTGTTTCTGTTACTCCTGCTCTTCCAGGCTCCCCTGACCTGCTCGGCCCACCGGCGAGAAGGAGGTGTGAACTGAGCACCCGCCGGCCGCCCGGTCACGGGGAGGGCTTGGAAGGACCAGGTGAAGAGAGGGCAGAAGCGGCGCAGGAAGAACTCAAGCCTAAGGAGGACGGAAATACACTTCCATGGAGCATCTTCGGTGTGTTTTAGGCCTTCC
>PVIC010031928.1:0-21008 GCA_004025085.1 Thryonomys swinderianus | reverse complement strand
AAAAAAAAAAAAAAAAAAAAAAAAAAAAAAAAAAAAAAGAAAGAAAGAAAGAAAGAAAGAAAAGAAAACATAGAAAATGGAACTTGATTCAACTAAGACATATGCTTCATTTTAAGTTTTGATCAAGAATATTAATAACAGGAAAAATGTGTCCTTTCAATCAGTATCACTCTGACAGTGATGAAGCAGTCATTGTCATTTTCATTAAATCCAGGCACTTTTTGGCCCTGAGTGGAATTCTTTTTCACACACTTTCTCTCAGCTGAGAGGAGACCCAAGTTCTCAAGGACACTAAGTACCTTAGTCTCAAAGGCTACATTTTCTTTGTGTGGATTTTGGGCCACAAATTCAAAGGCCACCTGTGGGGGGAAAAGAAATCACTTTTCAGGGAACCAGCAGATGTTTGCTTAAACAGATTTCACTGTAGGAAAGCCCTACTAATTTGGATCCTACTAATTTGGAGATGAAAGTGATTCACAGATAGCATATGTAGTTCATATGGAGGAGGATGTTCTAACTATTTTTTTCCGGTATAGATTTTAAGGATCTTACAAATAAAGGTAATCTCTTGCTTAAAGTTTACTGTAACATTGTTCAATTTCCAGGACTTCTGGCTAATAGTAAAAGACTATTTTTGATTATAGTATTAATAAGATGTTAGGTATCCATAGTGTTTACTAGTATTACAGCAAAAATATTTCATGTGATTCTTGGTGTAGTCTTTTTTGGAAGCCAAAGTTAGAGTTTATACCTGTTTTCCAGATGAGGAATTTAAGGATCAGAGAAAATCAATGATTTGTTCAAAATCACAATACTTTGATGTTAATTCTGCTTTTATGGAATGTATAACCCACTCCCTCTCTTTTTTTGGTGATGTTGGGGATTGAGCCCAGGGCCTCACATATGCTAGGAAAGTGTTCTGATCTATTTCCCTAGCCCTGTAGCACAATTTTTTCTCCTAGGAATTTATTTTTATAAAAAAATATTTATTAGTATATTTTAGACATACATAATGACATCACTTATCATAGGAGACATACTTCTTGGTGTGGAATGGGAGAGTGGAACCAGGTTGGGGACCTTGGTGTCCAGTTTTCCTGAGTCAGCACTTTGCTCTTACCCATTACCACCTAGAAAGGGACCTCTGTGGGGATCAAACAATACCTTTCATTGAGTTCCAATTTCATTCTTATAATCACAATTGGCCAAGCTTTTCAGTAAGTCATGCTGGTTCCTTCATTCTGTGCAGCTTATTTTCTTTCACAACATTTTTGAACAGAAAGGAACTTTAGAAGTATGGAGGAGAAAGTGAATTGAGCTCATTAACACATGGAATGTATTTATGTGCAGATATAGTCATTACAGTATTTCAGCTGTTCAAATGATACAGACACAGCTAATTTCAAAGCATAAAGAAACAATTACCCTCAAAGTATAAATACAAATTTTTTTTTTTTTTGAGACAGGGTCTTGCTTTGTAGTTCAGCCTGGCCCTGAGCTCACTGTGTAGCCCAGGCAAGCTTCGAACTCAGCAATCCTCCTGTCTCTGCCTCCCGAGTGCTGGGATTACAGGCGTGAGCCACCATGCCCAGCACTGTGGTATGCGGTATCAATTGTTGGTGGGCGTGAATCTCCATGCCCAACATTGTATGTGGTTACTGGGGATCGAACTCAGGACCTTGCGCTTGTGAGACAGGTGCCAGAACCATTGAGCTAACCCTCCGGCCCATAAATACAAATATTAATCACATGGTTCAGTTAACAAGAACCATATTTCTTTTCTTCTTTTTTTAGACAGGGTCTCGCTTTGTAGTTCAGCCTGGACCTGAGCTCACTATGTAGCCCAGGCAAGCCTGGAACCCAGCAATCCTCCTGTCTCTGCCTCCCGAGTGCTGGGATTACAGGCGTGAGCCACCATGCCTGGCACTGTGGTATGTGGTACTGATTGCTGGTGGGTGTGAGTCACCATGCCCAGCATTGTATGTGGTTACCGGGATCGAACTCAGGGCCTTGCGCTTGCGAGGCAGGCACTAGAACCACTGAGCTAAATCTCCAGCCCACGAACCATATTTCTTGGTTGGGGTTTGAGTTATACTGGAATCAAAAGTATGGGTAGGGTTTCTTGGTTCATTCACATGATACATAAAACCATCTTGTGGTGTTTAAACCACCTGTTGGATTTCGTATTGACAGTTTGGTGTTTGAAATGCATTCTTATTAAAAATGACTTTGAGAGAGTGGTGTGTAATTTACGAATCTTTTGGTGCTGCCTCCAGACTCCAACCCTTCAGAAGAAAGACGAGTAGTTGAAAAAGAGCCTTAGTATTTCTTACAGTCTTCAGTGAGATCAAGGACTAATGACAAAATGCAATTCAGTTAAGAAATTCAGTACAAGTATAGTGAGAACGGCAAGAGTTGAGACTAGAGGGATCTGTGTGGAGCA
The DNA here is from genome assembly GCA_004025085.1 of Thryonomys swinderianus. NCBI lineage: Eukaryota > Metazoa > Chordata > Mammalia > Rodentia > Thryonomyidae > Thryonomys > Thryonomys swinderianus. The sequence goes on along the minus strand of PVIC010031928.1, from coordinate 18,565 downwards.
GGCATAAAAGGTCTTTATCCTATGGGTGGTGCCACACTGGTGAAAGGTTTGTATTATAGACTGAGCCTTTGGTGACTGTGAAGGACAAATTAGAATGAGACAAGTTTGGAAATGGGGAGCCTCATTAGAAGGCTGAAGTAGCTGTCCAAGTGAGAGACTGCTATTCACATATCTGATAGTGGTTGGTTGGATGGTAAAAGTTGTTTAAATGGTGCTGTACTCTACATATCCTTTTTTTCTTCAGATACCTTTTTACTTTTTTTTCCTGCATTAGCATTGATTTTGAGATGTATCCATGCTGTATGTATAGATGTAGTTCATTGATTTTTAACTGGGATATAGTAGGCACTCATAAATAAACCTAGTTTGTCCAGTCTCCTGAGGGAGAGGTAGGTTGTTTTTACTTTTATAAACAATATTTTACTGAAGATCTTTTTGTATGGTTCCTCTGACACATATGCAAAGGTTTTAGCCTCATAAGGTAGACTTCTAGATGTTGACTTGTAGGTAGAGTATTGACAAAAGATATACACTTAAATACAGAAACTCTTCAAGTTTGTAGGAAAAATATAAAGGAAAGTGGACACAAAGCATATGAACAGGTATTTTATAGAAAATGAGGATGAATAGAAATAAAAAAAGATGAAATAGAAAAAAGATGTTCAATCTCACTAGTAACCAGGAAAAAGAAAAAGTAACAATAGTAGGGTTGCATTTCATATGGAATGATGGATTGATTTTTTGATATGAGGATTTCACTATGCAGTTCACACTGGCCTTGAACTTGCAGTGATTTTCCTGCCTCAGCCTTCTGAGTGCTGGGATTACTGGCATGTGCCACCATGCCCAGATAAGGTTATATTTTGTGTGGAGAAGATTGGCAGGCATTAAGAAATTGGATGAACACATTACCGGAGCTCATTTGCTTGTTGAAAGCACAGTAAATTGACTCAGAGTGGAAGGGCCAGTCACAAGAAGTATCCGAGGGCTCCCCAGCATTCCTTCTAGGTGGCTTCTCTGGGCTTTTAGTATATTCAGGATGTTGTACAGTACTATGTAATTCCAGAACATTTCCATCGTCCCTAAAAGAAATCTCATACCCACAGCTGTCACTCTTACTTCCCTCCCTATCCTCTGGCAACCACTAACCTGTTTTCTCGGAGGACTTGCCTGTTGAGGACCCTTCATATAAATAGAATCGTGTAATATACAGCTGTGCATCTTATGCTTTTCACTACCACTGTCAGAAAACATATCCCCCCACAGTGCCTTAGTCTTTTAAGACCATGGACTATTTAAATGTATAGATTATTTAAATTATTTATTATTGAAATGACTAATAAGTGGTAATTTACAGTTATTTTCTTTCTATTGTTTAAAAACTGCACTTACCATCTTTAAGGAATATATGCCTCTTTTAACATATATTAATATTTCCATATGATAGGTACCAAGAAATGGCATATCTGAGTTGAAGGGTAAGAGCATTTAAAAATTCAGCTAATATTAAGTAAAATCATATAACATGATTTTATTTATATGAAGTGTACATATTGGATAAATCCAGAGAGACATAAAGCAGATTAGTGGTTTCCAGGGAACAAGAAGAAGAAATCAGGAGTATAGGTTTTCTCTTTTTTTTCTTTCTTTCTTTTTTTTTTTTTTTTTTGAGATAGGGTCTTGCTTTGTAGTTCAGGCTGGCCCTGAGCTTACTATGTAGCCCAGGCAAGCCTTGAGCTCAGCAATCCTCCTGTTTCTGCCTCCCAAGTGCTGGGATTATAGGCGTGAGCCACCATGCCCAGCACTGTGGTATGTGGCATTGATGGCTGGTGGGCGTGAGTCACCATGCCCAGAATTGTATGTGGTTACCGGGATCGAACTCAGTAGCTTGTGCTTGCGAGGCAGGCACTGGAACCACTGAGCTAAATCTCTAGCCCGAGTACAGGATTTCTTTTGAGAGTGATAGAAATGTTTTGAATTAGATAGTCGTGATGATTACATAACATTCTGAGTATACTAAAAGCCATTGAATTATACACTTAAGATGGTAAATTTTTAGTACCTGCCTCGCAAATGGAAAGACCTGAGTTCTATCCCCAGGACAAAAAAAAAAGTAAATTTTATGGATATAAATTTTGCTGTTTGTTTGTTTGTTTGAGACAGGATCTCACTTCGTAGTTCCATCTGGCCATGAGCTCACTCTGGAGCCCAGGCAATCCTGGGACTCAGCAATCCTCCTGTCTCTGCCTCCCGAGTGCTTGGATTACAGGAGTGTAAATTTTAACCCCAAAATAATTCAAATAAATATGTCCAAAATGCCCTCCCAAAGTGTGTTGGCCTAATTTCCAACAACAGTGTGTGATACCTATTTTTGGACATTTTCTCCAATAGTGGATGCTGTCAGTCTTTTACACTTTGGGTAATCTAATAGAAAAATAGATTTTATAAAAATTTTCATTTACCTGATTGCCATGGGACTAGGCATCTTATAGATTTACTGGCCATTTGTATTTTCTCTGTGAACCAACTATTTGTGATTTGCTCTTTTCCTACTGTATTGTTTATATTTTCTGAATTATGAGAACTCCCCTAATTATGGGTATAAACCTTTTGTCCATTTTTACATGTCAGGCTTGTTAGTCTTTTTCTTTCTGTTTGTTGTGACTTTTTTGTGTGTGTGTGTGGTGCCGGGGATCGAACTTGGGCCCTTGTGCATCCAAGTGTTGTGACTTTTCAATGGCTTCACCAAACATTATTTTACACATTCTCTGTATTTTTAAGGCTTTTTATTTATAGGTTTAAGCTTTTAATCCATCTGGGATTTAGTTGCTGTAGGTGGTACGGATCTATATTCTATATACATACTAAGCAAATCCTATTCAGAACATTTGATCTAATTTTTCATTCACATAAACAGAAGAAATTACTTAATATCCAGAAGGAGTCTCTGTTTACCTTGTGAACCGATTGCAGCAGCTGTATGTGGCTCGGTGTGTCAGTGTGTTTGCCTAGCATGTATGAGGCTCTGGGTTCGATCCCCAGGAGAAAAGAAAGCGAGGAAAAAGGAAAAGAAAAAGAGAATTGGCTCCAGGAGTCTTTTAAATGGTGAGCTCCCTTCTCAAGTTTAAATTTAATTTGTTCATATCAGGGGTAGATCCAGGTTTTCTGAGGCCTAGGGTTTATTAATTTAGGAGCTTCTCTTTAAAGCAGGAATAGCAAATTATGAGTATAGAATGAGGCACAGGCCCATATAGGTACAGAGACCTAAATCCAAGCTCCCTCAAAGTAAAGATGCCCTGGATACATTATCAGAATGGATCTGTTACATAAAAGGATGAGGAATAGCTATCTCCATCTGTGGAGTGGTCCGACTTTCTTTATATTTACCACTGCCACAACTTTAAGATCTTTTATTCTTCCTTTGTTTTTTAAAGAGACATTTGAGAGGAGACACATACATCAAGGTGGCTTTAATGTTGTGAGCAGAGTCAGTCCAGTGAAGTTCTTTCAGCAGAGTCCTCACTACCTCTGCATTGCTCAGATGTAATATATTTGATCAATGGAGTAGCAGGGTGCTTGGTATAATTTAATAATGGGGATCATTAATCTTGTGAGCCTTGGGAACCTGAATTTACAACTTTAACTTTGCATATCTGCTTACTTTTGCATTAAAGTTTGGTTGACATTGTTAAAAGGTTTGGAAATGCATCTAGGGGGCTGGCTTTGGCATCCTACCTCTCTAAAAAGGGAGGCAAGCAGTGACCAGGGTCACCCCAAATAATTCAGGTAATGATTATAGATAACCAAGATAATGATTATAGCTGACTTTCCTCATGAGACAGACACTACTCCGGATCTCCCTTTTCAAGATCTTCCAGGCCTAGTGTTCCTCATTTGACAAATAAGAGAACAGACTCAGAGACTGTATTAATTTCTTTTCTCTCATTGCTGAGACAAAATACCCAGCACCTGAAGATAAAGGGGTCAGGGTTTATTTAGCTCACAGTTTATAGAGATTTCTGTCCATAATCAGCTCGTTCCAAGGCAGGATGGTACATGGCAGAGGGACATCACAGAGCAGAAACAGTTTGTGGAGTCCACATCATAGCAAATACAACAAGGGAATTTAACAGTGGCTTTCTGCCCCTTTTATCTTGAGAAATTTTAGGGCAGGTGGCACTCACGCCCTTAATCGTAGTGCTTTTGGGGCTAGCCCCAACATGAGTCAGTCATACTTTCTGGATTTATCTCCCTCCAAAATAAGCCTATGACCACGTAAGGATTTGGGGGAACATCTAGATAGAAACCATAGCGATCTTTTGACATTTTGTTGTATATGTCAGAAACCATTTTAAAAACTTTGCATGTGTTCTTTCATTTGAACAGAAGAGTTCTATAAATTAATTACTGTTATTTCCCCCCTGCTTTTTTTTTTTTTGAGACAGGGTCTCTCTTTATAGTTCAGGCTGGCCCTGAACTCACTGTGTAGCCCACTCAAGCCTCAAACTTAGCAGTCCTCCTGCCTCTGCCTACCAAGTGTTGGGCTTACAGGCAAGCATGAGCCAACACACCTAGCATTGTGGCATGTGGTACTGATTGATGGTGGATGTGAGTTACCACACCTGGTATTGTTGTATGTGGTTACCAGGATCAAACCAGAGACCTTGCACTTGCTAGGCAGGCACTGGAACCACTGAGTTAAATCTACGGCCTTGTTATCCCCATTTTACAGAAGAGAAAACTAAGACCTGAAACTTTCCAGGGTCACATGCTATAAAGAAAGCTGGAGGGGAACCTTGAACAGCCTACCTCCAGAACCTCCTTCCTGAGTTCTGCAGCTGTGCAGTGCATGGTTGTTGGGAATTGAATTCAGTACCTTTGTTGTGCTAGTTATATCCTTTGCCACTGAGCCATACCCTAACCTTGGGTAAATTTTTGAATAAAGAAATACCTAGATAGGGTTACAAAACCTTGTGGCATATTTAAAATTTTAGGCCTGACAGATTCCTTTACCACACAAAAAAATAATACAGTTCTGCTACTTTAAAGGTAAGTATGACATTCATAAGAAATATTATTTCACAGAGCTTTTACTATCAGGGCGTTAAGGGAATGAGGCACAATTTAAAGTTGACAGTGAATCTCTCCTTTCAATCCTGTGTCCCTGGCATGCTAGACAGGTTTATTTGGAAATACACCAGAAGCCTGTGGCTTTGGCAATAAGAGAATGACCCAGTTTGATGGGAATAATCTTGAGCCTGACCTGTCTTTTCCTATCTTTTGTTTTTCCAATGTCAGTGGCTAAAAGGATGAATGTTTATAAAAGATCATACTAGAATACCAACTCTCCTTGTTTTTGGTAGAAAGAAAAGCCATCGAGGGCCAGTGATGTGGTGCAGTGGTGCCGCACCTGCCTTGCAAGTGCAATGACCTGAGTTCGATCTCCTGTTCCTTGGAAAACAACAAAACAAAAGCCATTGAGTCAATGCTGATTGATGCAGACACAGGCTTTCATTTTATATTCTGTGTTTCACAATGAGTCTGTTTTCAAACATTCTGTCTGTCTCCCCTCGCTCATCCTTTTCCTCCATCCTTCCTTTCCCTTCCCCATCAAACCCAGGGCTTGGCCAACACCCTACACTGAGCCACACTCCAGCCGGTTCTTTCATTTTTGATGATTTCCTGATCTGAACTGAATTTTCTAGGAAAAAAAAAGGGATTTCTGAAATTAAAGAAATAGATTTCTAAGTCATTCTTCCTGGAAGAATAAATTAAATTGCAGGGGCCATTTCTAACCCCTCTGGTGACTTATTGTGCTTATTTGCAAAAGCAGTTAACCTTTTTTTGGTGTGTGCATTACAAATGATAGTGTGGATACCATATTTTTCTAAAGCAGTTTTCAAAAGTTATGAGTGAAAGGTATTGAAAATATCGCCTGCATTATTCCTCATTCCCATCTAGCAATCCAGCTCCAATTACCAGCCACTTAGAAGCATTTGTAGGTAAGGCTCTTATCACACTTTGCTAATCACAACTTTCACACAATTGTGTTTTGTTGTTTCCATTCAAAAGCTAATATTTGGAAGCAACTGCTTTCTTTGAGGGTTAGGAAACATGACGACATTTCCATACAAATATCATATTCTTATTACCACATCACCCATCCATGCTTTAGGGATTTTTGCAACTTTGTTCATAGATATAATCAACTTTGCATTTTCATTCAAGGATAACAAACCAGCACGGTTGAAATCTTGACTTGTCATCAGAATTGAATTGCTCCCTGGAGTGGGGAGGAGGGAATGAGACTGGGTTGAGCCTTGTTCAGAAGTGGCAGCAATCTTTAGAATCTCAGTTCCCTGCTCTCTTTTCTTTTCCTTCCAGTATGGTGACTATGACCCTTCTTTGCACAAGTTGGGATTTTTGGCCCAAGAGGAATTGCTTCCAAAAAGGGTAAGAAGTTAAAGTTGGAGGGAAAACATAGGTGTGATCCCAGAGAAACTAACTGCAGGACTTCAAGACATGTTGCAAGTATGTTGCAAGCATATTTTCCTAACTATTTTGTAACAAATCTCATGTAGAGGGTATGAGGTCTCTGTTAAGCAGATGGAAAAGCAAACGTTCATGAAGTTAATTCAGAGTAGCCAGGACAAGCCTGGCCCGTCAGTGTTTCCCAGTATGGTACTTTCCTTCAGGGTGATTGAGTATCATTGATTCCCAGGGAGGCATGTGGGTGGTGTGTTGGGACCAGAGAATTAAGCTCTTTGCAACAGAAAGGGGTGGATAGAGGAGATCAGGTAGGGTGGGCCTTGTGGCTTTTAATCCTCAGTGTGGTTCATCTTGTTCATTAGCTATAGTAGCAGGCCCTCCCTCCCTTTTGCTGCTTCTGATTTTATGACCCCAGTCATCTGCTACTGGGTAATAAAGACCTGCTCCTCACCTCTCCTTGCCTTTACCTGTTCTTTGATGGCTTCTTTGAAGGGGAAGGCGAGTGTGTGTGTGTGGGGGGGGGTTGAAAGTACACTCCACTGCCAGAGGTGGTCCTCTGGATGTGCAGTTCTGTCAGTGGGCGTGCACCCAGGCCCGAGGACTCCTGCAGTTTCCAGGTTCCTCCTTCAGTTGAATGATGCTTGTTTACACACCCACCTCTGCATGTGACTCTTCCTGAGGTGCCTTTTTAAAAATAGCTTGGCTCTTTTGTAAAAATGATGCATAATTATAAAAATGGCAGACAATACCAAAACTTACTTTGTGTGGGTTTTTTATTTTGCTCTCTTTTTGGGTAGGTAATAAATCTGTATCAGATGACTCCGGAAATGTGGGAGGAAAGAATTACTGCCTGGTATGCCGGACACCGAGGTCGAGCCAGGTGAGGTTGCTTCACCCTTGGTTTACAATTCTTTATGGACCTTTTTTTTTTCTCCTTAAAGAACTACAAAAGTAGGACATGCTTGTTGAACAAAATGTAGTACTGAAATGCATAAAAGAAAAAGGGAGAGCTGGTAGTAATATTGGTCTTCAGTTTCAGGTGTATTCTTTTTCTAGTACAGTAATATAAAATTGACAAGAGTACTGTCTATCAGGATATCCAGACCTATTGCACTTACTGGAAATTTAGTTTAATTTTAAGAATTCTATTTGTATGGATAGCTCACTGCTTTGGCATCCATTTGGCCTTTGTATCTGTAAGTTTTTTCATTTTTACAAAAAGTTCTACAGGGCTGGAGATTCAGCTCAGTGAATCTGGTGCCTGTGTCTAGAAAGCGCAAGGTCCCTGGTTCGATCCCGATAACCACATTCAACAATACCAGGCATGGTGACTCACGCCTATACATATTACACTATCACATATTACAGTGCCAGGTGTGGTGGCTCATGCCTGTAATCCCAGCACTCAGGAGGGAGGCAGAGACAGAGAAGGATTGCTGAGTTCGAGGCTTGCCTGGGCTATACAGTGAGCTCAGGACCAGCCTGAACTACAAAGTGAGACTCTGTCTCAAAAAAAAAAAAAAAAGTTCTACAGTTCTCAATTTCATATTGTTATCTCAGGGTAGATTTTTTTTTTTTTTTTTTTTTTGAGACAAGGTCTCACTTTGTAGTTCAGGCTGGTCCTGAGCTCACTGTGTAGCCCAGGCAAGCCTGGAACTCAGCAATCCTTCTCTGTCTCTGCCTCCCTCCCGGGTGCTGGGATTACAGGCTTGAGCCCAGCTGAGGGTAGATTCTTTAAGAAGGAGAGCTGTTGGCCAAGGACATGAGCATTTTGTGTTTTGACAGATGCCACCAAATTGGTTTCTAAAATGCTTGTATCTGTAAATGTCCATGAGCAATATTGTAAGACTGTCTTCCCCACCCCTTCTATCATAAATATTTGTTTTTGTTAATCTGTAAGTTTTGTAATCTAAAAGGTGAGATTCATATCGTATGTTGTTATTACCATTCCCCTGAAGGGTTTAGGAATTGATCATCTTTGCATTAACTTAAACTTTTTTCTCTCCAACTCATCTTCCTAGCACATACTTTTTCTTCAACTTTAAAAAAAAGTAACATGCATATCATAAAGTGGATAAATCATAAGTATACTACTTAATTAGTTATCACAAGGTGAAATACCACATAACCTTAGGGGAAAAAACCGGCCATGATCCTCCCTCTGCTGTCTTTCTCCCCAAAAGTAACTAATCTTCTGATTTTTAATGCCATAGTCATTACCCATTTATTTCATTTTTGCCTTGCTGGGGAGCAAATTCAGGGACTTGCGTATACTAGGCAAGTACTCAACCAATGCGCTATATACCTCCAGCCCAGACCATTTTAAACTCTAGATAAAATCAATTTCTACTTTCTGTGCCCAGCTTCTTTTGCTCAGTATCATATTATGAGATTTGGGTTTGTGACATGTGGTATGTTTTCTCATTTTTATGCAGAATTTCACTGTATTGTATTATATACCACAAATTATTCATTTTACTACTGAAGGACACTTAGGTTATTCAGTTGTCTCATAGTTTTTTGCTGTTACAATAATGTCGAACAGTTCCCCAAAGTAATTGTACCAATTTACATCAGCAGTGTGTGTGATTTCTGGTTCTTCCACCTGCTTGCCGAAACTTGGCGTTCTCTCAGGGTGAATTTTTAAAATCCATTTGAGAGCATTCTGAGACGAGAGAGTGTGAGTGAAAAGGACAAGGTCATAGGAGGGCTTGAGTTAGAATATTTCAGTATTGTTACCTATTTGGGAGTTTTCTGCAAGTCACTGCTACTTCAAGAGCTTACTTGGTTGATTGATTGGTTGGTTGGAGTCCTAGGGCTGGAATCCAAGGCATCACATATGCTAACATGTTCTCTACCTCTGAGCTGAACTGTTAGCCCCAAGAGCATACATTTAATTTGACTTGTAAATTGGTGACCTGGCTTAGGTTTTACAGCTCACATAGCTCTTGCCCTGACTTCCAGTGATACCCCAAGAAATTAAATCAGGAAACTAGCTGTCAGGTAGCTTGAAGGGAGAATTGTTCATTACTAAAACCTATGTTAAGAAACCAAAGAGCCAGGTGTGGTGGCACATACCCCTGGTTCCAGCACTTGGGAGGCTGAGGCAGGAGGAGGATTGCTATGAGTTTGAGGCCAGCCTGTGCTACATAGTGAGTTCAAGGCCAGCTTGAACTACATAATGAGACCTTGTCTCAAAACAGAGGAAAACAAAACAAAATACATAGTAGCTAGTAGAAACTACACAGAGATAAGACAATTTAAATAAAATCTGAACATCCAAACCCATTTGAGGGTAGAAGATAACATACTATATATTTTTCTTTTTTTTTTATGATGCTGAGGATTGAACTCAGGGCTATGCATATGCTAGGCAAGTGCAATACTATTGAGCTGTACCTCCATCCCCCATGCACTTTTCTTGAGTCATTTGAGACAGGTGTCATTTTGCCAAGGGCGAAGTGTGAAATTGAAACCAAAAGACAGCATAATGAATGTTTTCTTATTTGTACAGGAATGGGCAATTGTGCTTATGTCTAATAGACTCAGGGTTGGCTAGTGGTTTGCCAGCGTCTGCTCTGGCTCACGTCTTCTGCAGGTGTCACAGGCCCAGAGGAGTGCTCTGCTTGGCAGGTATCCATCCCTCACCTTTGTCATTTACGCTAGTGACAGTGTTTTCCATTCTCCTCACAGGGACGAAGCTGAAATGGAGTATTTGAAGATAGCTCAGGACCTGGAAATGTACGGTGTGAACTACTTTGCAATCCGGGTGCGTTGAAGCCTTCCCGAGTTCCCTGGCTAACAAACAGGCGCTGAACAAGGGCCAGCTGGCCAAATTGGGTTACCCTTTACCCCAGGGTGACAGAGTCTTTTGTGGTTCAGTGGTACAGAAGAAAAAAGAAAGGGAGAGGGGACTCATTTTCTATTTTTGGACTTCAAATTAGATCATAGGTAATTAAGTGTCAGTTGAGCCTTGGGGGACTTTGGCCTCCTGCTCTCAGCAAAAACCTGTTAGAATGCTGGGAGTATAACATTTGATTATTTCAGCTCTCTGAGATCTAGGGAGCACCTAGAAATAACTGTCTTTCCCCAGAGTCCATGGAGAGTAAAGCTGCTTTTATAGATTACTGATTTGTTTGGGTGGGACTCTTGTTCTCACTATGAGGCTAATTGGTTTTCTTTTCAGACCATTAATGGTCTGCTGTCCTCGGGGAACCCATAGCTTCTGCACAGAGCCATTTGTGTTCAGCTCATGTCTGCCCCTTTAGCACATCATTCTCCTGTGGCGGGTTCCATGCTGGATGTACTATATAGGCAGGTTCTTTCAAAGGAATAAATGCAATATGTCTAAATATCTCATGGCTGGTAAAGCGACTGGCCACAGTTGTCCACCTTTCTGATCAGTTATGCTTTTTAGTGTTTTTACAACTTTTATGTTAAATTTGGATAAACAGAAACATTTTCAACATTCTAGAATAGCTTTCCACATAATTTATTAATTTCCAATATACAGATATAGTGTTACTTCAGTTTATGAACTTTATTGTTATTAATTTTTTTACAACTTTCAGGAAGATTAGCTGTGTTTGTGTTTTTGTGAGGGAGATGGCTGTGGTCTTGTCACCCAGTGTAGAATTTGCAAACTGGAGCAAACTTTTGCTGAAAGATTGTGTTTGCAAACTATTACTATATTCATGGGTTACTTTGCATAAAAATAAGTTAAAGTAAAATATTATGGTATTTCATATAGTAAATAAGTTTTAAAAGATGCCCATAATGCAGAGGTTGTTTTCAAAAGTTTCATAATTGTTTTGTTTTGCTAAGGTCAAACTAATTTAACACATTTCTGCAGTTTTGTCAGCCTAATTCTTCTTGCCCATATGCCCACCACGTAGATTCTAGAAAACTAGGGTTTTATAATCCTATAAAAAAAAAGAAAAAACAGTTTTTTACTAAGGAATATTCTATATCAGTTGTATCAACATATACTATTTGTGTGTTTCTTATATTGAATAGCAGTCAAAGTTAAAGACAGTTTAGTGACTTTTATGTTAGAGGTTCTGGAATTCTACCATTAACTAAAGAAGATAATATACTTAAAACAAGGTGTCTGTGTTCCCTCCCCACCTTGCACAAGGCACCTTATGTTTGTGAAGCAGGCAAGGTGCCACTGAGCTAAATCCCTGACCCATAAAACAAATGTTGTGGACTTCTGTTTTTTAGTTTTTTGAAACAGAGTCTTGCTTTGTTATTGAGGCTGGCCCTAACTTACTATGTAGCCCAGGCTAGGCTTGAACCCTCGGCAATCCTCTGCTTTCTGAGTGCTGGGATTACAGGCGTGAGCCACCACACCTAGCATTGTGGTATGTGGTACTGGGGATTTAACTCAGGACCTTGTGCTTGCCAGGCAGATGCCAAAATCACTGAATTGAATCCTCGGCCCCAAAACAAGTTTTTAAATTTAAACTGTTAACTAATACATAAAAACATAAAAATGGGGGCTGGAGGGTTAGCTCAGTGGTTCCGGCGCCTGCCTCGCAAGCACAAGGTCCTGAGTTTGATCCCCAGTAACCACATACAATGCTGGGCATGGTGACTTATGCCCACCAGCAATCAATACCACATACCACATACCACAGTGCTGGGCATGGTGGCTCATGCCTGTAATCCCAGCACTTGGGAGGCAGAGACAGGAGGATTGCTGAGTTCGAAGCTTGCCTAGGCTACATAGTGAGCTCAGAGCCAGCCTGAACTACAAAGTGAGACCCTGTCACAAAAAAAAAAAAAAAAAAACATAAAAATGGTACATATTAATGGAGTACCATGTGATTAATGCAATTTAAAAGGGGTGCTTACAACCTGTCCACCCCTGTTTAATCTCTAGAAATGCCAAGGTTGTGATGAGAGAAGGCAGAAGGGAGAATCCCCTTTTATTTTAAATTTAAACTAAACAGAAGCATAATGAAATATCTTGTTTTCTGAAATGTACAAGAGTATAAAGCCTCATTTCTGTTAACACAGTAGTTTTAAGTACTTGCAGACAAGCAGAAGACTATGATGGGTTGGTGATAACGCCAGACTTCAGGTGTTAGAAGGTGTAAAGAGATGTATCTCAAGGCGCTTGCTTCTCCATCTGACACCTGCTGTTAGATTGGTACTTCTCATCACAGTCCAAGCACCTTTTCTGTTTTCAGATGGATTTTCCTACCCTTGAGTCTTGGTTCAATTTCCTCGTTGTCAGTAAGGGGTTATGAGCTGTGATGTCCTCAATGTGGAGAGTTTCCTTCTGCCATAAAACAAAAGCCAGACCACGCCACTGGCAGAAGGGCCTGCCGGGGAGGATGAGGCCAACTGGTCCACAGCTCTATCAGTGCTGTGGGGTCCAGGGCACTTGCCTCTGATTGCTAGCCAGGTCCACTGTCAGAGGCATAACATACATACAGTCTGTCATTGTTTTAACAGTTTTACTAATTTTCTAATACTTAATTACTAAATACTTCAAATATACAGAAAAATTAAAAGAGCTTTTCAGGACCGGAGATTTAACTCAGTGGTTCTGGTGCCTGCCTCGCAAGCGCAAGTTCCTGAGTTTGATCACAGTGACCACATAGAATGCTGGGCGTGGTGACTCACACCCACCAGCAATCAATACCACATACCACAGTGCCAGGCGTGGTGGCTCACGCCTGTAATCCCAGCACTCGGGAGGCAGAGACAGGATGATTGCTGAGTTCGAGGCTTGCCTGGGCTACATAGTAAGCTCAGGGCCAGCCTGAACTACAAAGTGAGACCCTGCCTCAAAAGAGCTTCGCAGTGTTATAGTTAATATACAGTTAATATACTGAAGTATTAAAAAATATTGAAGTAAATGCCGGACGTGGTGGCTCACACCTGTAATCCCAGCACTCGGGAGGTAGAGACAGGAGGATTGCTGAGTTCGCAGCGGCTTGCCTGGGCACCATAGTGAGCTCAGGGCTAGCCTGAACTATAAAGCGAGACCCTGTCTCAAAAAGCAAAAAAATTGAAGTATAATATAGTGAAGCTACACTGAGACTGCATTGTAGCCTGAACTTGAGACCAACTAGTCCCAGCACTTAAAATTTTCTTTCAGGCCGGGCGTGGTGGCTCATGCCTGTAATCCCAGCACTCGGGAGGCCAAGACAGGGGGATTGCTGAGTTCAATGCTTGCCTAGGCTACATAGTGAGCTCAGGGCCAGCCTGAACTACAAAGCGAGACCCCTGTCTCAAAAAAAAAAAATTTTTTTTCTTTCAGGCAGTCCAGCAATCTTTCTTTTCCCTTTAAAAAAATTTTATGTATTTACATGCATATGTACTTATTTTTGAGGTGTTAGGGAACAAACCCAGGGCATTATGCATATTAGGCAAGTGCTTTACCACAGAGCAACCCAATACCCTTTCTTTTAATATAGGAAATGCTGGGGCCGGAGGGTGCTGCCTCGCAAGCTCAAGGTCCTGAGTTCGATCCCTGGTAACCACATATAATGCTGGGCGTGGAGACACACCCACCAACAATCAACACTGCATACCACAATGCTGGACGTGGTGGCTCACGCCTGTAATCCCAGCACTTGGGAGGCAGAGACAGGAGGATTGCTGAGTTCGCAGTGGCTTGCCTGGGTACCATAGTGAGCTCAGGGCCATCCTGAACTACAAAGCGAGACCCTGTCTCAAAAAGCAAAAAAAAAAAAAAATATAGATAGATAGATAGATAGATAGATAGATAGATAGATAGATAGATAGGAAATGCTTAAACCTACAGGTTTTAACTCTACGTCTGTGATAATCTGGTTATTTAAATAGAGGTAATAACTTAGATCACCCTTGCTTTAGCCATTGAGGCAGTGCCAGAAGCTCCCAATAACCCTTGCAGCTAACACACAAGTTATAAGAATGGTGTAGTTTTGTCTCTGCCTGTCCCAGTTCTGGAAGTTAGAAGCCTCATGGGTCACAAGGAAGCTGTGATTTCTGTTGGGACCTGTTGAAACTTGTCAGATGTAACAGTGTGTGCCAAGTTCTTTGGAAAATTGAATAAAATCTCCAGCTGAAGCTGACAGCCTTTCTCTTTATTGACTGCACAGAATAAAAAGGGCACAGAGCTGCTGCTTGGAGTGGATGCTCTGGGACTTCACATCTATGACCCTGAGAACAGGCTGACCCCCAAGATCTCCTTCCCATGGAATGAAATCCGAAACATTTCGTACAGCGACAAGGAGGTAGGACATGTGTGTACTGGGTGGCCCATGAGTCAGCAAAAGATCTTTCCCATCTTTTTCCCCTGCTGGGACTTCTATAGCCAGGCCTGCTCCTCATTTTCTGTAAAAGTCTCTTAATTCCCAGGCTTTGAGATTTTGCTTGTTGATTTTTTTAAGATATTTACAGAACAGTATTGCCATCCTTTTTTCAAAGGGCATTGTTAAGCCCCCACTATTGACTAACAAAAAACCAGGAAGCTTAACTTGTCAGAGGTAAACCCTAAAAAACAGTAAGAAAAAAATAACTATTTTCTTACTCTTGACTTTATTTCCATTGATAAGTTCACTTTGCATTTTAAGTATGGTCTATATTGAGTCCTCTCTTGGTGTCCAGAGCTTGACACATGTGGAAAAACACACTTGTATGCACATACAAATATATATGCGTATGTGTGTCTTTTTTAGCAGTAACAAATAAGGATATCACATTAACATGCTTACAAGAATTTACAAATAATTAAGTTTCAATAACTTAGATGAACACTCACAGAATTCAAATATTTTTCTGTATAAGATGACTTTCCCCCAATGCTATAGTCCTGTGTTTCCTCATTCATTCATTCATTCATTCATTCATTCATTTTTCAATAGTGCTGAACCTTGTGCATGCTAGATAAACACTCTACCACTGAGGTTTACCCTAGCCTTTATGTATTCATTTTAAAGGATTTACTGGGCATCTGCTTTGTGCAAGGCTTTGTAGGGTAAACAAAGATGGAGAAAAACCCAAGCTCAGTCTTTCAGGAAGTTGATAGTCAAGTAATGGTTTGACTGCTATGGTGAGTAAATGCAGTGGAAAAGGATAATGATGGTGATGATGATGTTGAAGAGAAGGAGGAGGAGACAGGGAGGAGGAGGAGAAGGAGTTTCTCCTTACAAGCACATTTTCCCTTTCTTTAATCCATGTAAGAATACTACTGCAAAATTAAGGACTTTGTTTTTAGTGTCTGTTAAACCCAGAAGTAGAGGAATCCAGTGACTTGGATTTGATGACTGAGGTAGCAGGGGCTGGGACAAAGCGTGGCTGATGGGTGCCACAGCGCCTGGGTTTCTGGGTGGGTGAGAGGCTGGACCCTGAGAATACAAGGTGATAGGCACAGGGAGACAGACCTAGCCTGTGACCAGTGCTTCACTGATGTCACGTTCAAGGCACAGAGTGAGGAGTAGATAATAGTGAGAGCTTAAGTTGTTGCCTACAGAACCTAAATCCCTAAGCAGATATCTTATTTCCCTTTCTTAATACAAACTCAAGGAAAGGAACACCAGGCCCTGGTTTCTAGTCCATGATTAAGTTCTAGGCAGCCGTACTTGATAAAGGCAATTGAGCTTCTTAATTCCAAACATTCTGACTTTGAAGTTTTTAAAGTAGGTAGCGCAGGAGATGAGCCTTAGGTGGTTTTTTAAAAAATAAAATACCTAAATTGAAAAGCCTGCATGACTTATAGCTGTAGATGTGCCACAGTGTGGCAGGTAGTTCATCTCCCAATTTCATAAAGTCTATTTACCACACAAACACATCTGTGCACTAAAAGCTCCCCAAACACTCACTTTTCAGAGAATCTAAGGATTAAAGTCTCCCCTAGTATGGCCTGACACAGCAAACTCTAATCTGCCCTCTCCAGGGGCAAGGTACCATCATTTTCCATCATGTCAGTAACTCAGGCGATAAGCGGACTCCAAACTGCCTTGGAGTGGTAGGAAGTAGTCTTGGTAGTTATGCAAGACAGCTGTGCTGTCAAAACAGAAGTGTTAGTTTATTTTAAGTTATCCATTGATTCTTTGTGTATGCCCTGGCATAACATAGAGCCTGTGGTTTCCTCACTACTTGTGGTTTCCCACTGACAGCTCTGGGGTTTGACAGCAAGGCCAGAAATAAGCTCATGAAATTCATAAATAGCAGCCTACACAAGAGCAATACTGCTTCTAAGTTAACTTGGCCAAGAGCTGAACAAAGGATCATTTTCTGTCCTCAGTGTGCTAATCCCTTGTTGGACAATATGACATATGAAAGAAATACCCAGGAGTTTATCTTCTCCAGCATATTTATATCTGCTAAGCCAGTCTTTGTGTTTGTTTGGTATTTTGGGTTTTGTTGGGGGAGTTTGCAATGCTGGGGCTCAAACTCAGGGCTTCATGCATGCTAGACATGTGCTATCCCACTGAGCTCTCCCCACTCTAGTAATCCTCCCTTTTTTTCAGTTTCAGGGGTGGCTAAGTAAGTCTTTCTAAGTAATAGATATGCTTTTTATTTTTATTTTCCTTAGAACTGGGGATCGAATCCAGGGCCTTTACATTGAACTACATCTCTAACACTTTTTTTTTTTTTTTTTTGAGAGAGGGTCTTGCTAAGTCACTAAGTTGCCTGGCTTAAAGTGAGACTTGGAATCCTGCCTCAGCCTCCCAGAGTACTGACATGACAGGCATGCACTACCACACCCAATTTCTATATGTTTCCCCCTCCCAGTTTTTAAAAGAATTATTGTATGTTTGTAACGCATCACATTTACATTTGGGGGGGATTGGCACATGCGTAGAACATATCTTGATCATTAACTCCTCTCCCATACCCGGACCCCCTTCCCCAACATGCATTTTCTAAGTGTGCTTTTGGACTCTGGGATTGTCTGTTCCCATCCATAGTGGTTGAGAATAAAGATCACATTTACTCTTTCTAGGCTTTCCTCCTGGGGTCTGGCCCTGTCTTCTCCTACAAAGTTCTCATCCTGTCTTCATCTTTCATCTTTCTCTTCTATAACAATCCATTTTTATTCATGTTTTATTTGTGCTACTAACAGCTTTTATCAAATTATCCCACACTTAGAGACTGTAGTCACTGCTACATTGTAGTATTATGCATACTAAATCTAATATTAAATCTAAACCAGGGCCATGGATTTAGCTCAGGTGTTATGGTACCTTCCTCTCAAGCACAAGGTCCTGAGTTCAATCTCCAGTACCAAAACAACAACAACAACAACTTGGTAAATCTAAGCCCCTGTCTTTTACTCTCACCATCACCCCACAGCCCACCCCTGACTTCCTCCCAGTCTAAGCCCATTGTATCATTAACACGTCTCCCTCCCTCCCTCCCTCTCTGTCCCCTTTTTTTTTTTGAGACAGGGTCTCACTTTGTAGTTCAGGCTGGCTCTGAGCTCACTCTGAGCCTAGGCAAGCTTCAAACTCAGCAATCCTCCTGTCTCTGCCTCCCCGAGTGCTGGGATGACAAGGCGTGAGCCACCACGCCCGGCACTGTGGTATGTGGTATTGATTGTTGGTGGGCGTGAGTCTCCACGCCCAACATTGTATGTGGTTACCAGGATCGAACTCAGGACCTTGCGCTTGCGAGGCAGGCACTGGAACCTCTGAGCTAACCCTCCATCCCTCTCTGTCCCTTTTCATATATCTACTTTCTTGCTACTGCTTGCCTGGTCCAGAGTGCCCTCCTACCTAAAAGGTCATGATCTTCCCCTACCACCTCTTTTGTTTTTCCAGTGCTGGGGTTGGGACTCAAGGCTCTGTGGAAATGAGGAAACACTTCACCACTGATCCATACCCCTGTCCCTCATCATATTCATCTAATATCAGCTCTAGTCCCCTCCCGCAGGTGCTAGGTCTACTCCAAACATTTATGATGGGCAGTTATGCTATGTACCACCAATAAGACTGTGATGTATTGTGTCATTCTGTAAATAACTGACTACTGTTAGTATAGTTCCTATGGGGTTATGAGCATCCTGAAGGCAGGGGCTGTGCCTTCTTAGACTTTGTGGCCCTCCCAGTGTTGGCGTCAAGAATGGACCCAC
>PVIC010031927.1:0-20986 GCA_004025085.1 Thryonomys swinderianus | reverse complement strand
CAAGGACCGGAGTTCGATCCCCAGTAACCACATATAATGCTGGGCGTGGTGGCTCACACCTGTAATCCCAGCACTGGGGAGGCAGAGACGGGAGGATTGCTGAGTTCGTGGCAGCTTGCCTGGGCACCATAGTGAGCTCAGGGCCAGCCTGAACTACAAAGCAAGACCCTGTCTCCAAAAATCAAAAAAATAAAATAAAATAAAAATAAAAGACTGATCTCATAAAGATCTTTTCACACATCTAGGAAGCCTCCAGAGCCGGAGAGAATGGCCAGGGTGACTGATGGTGAGACCATCTAACTTCCAGCCCTCTGGATGGAGGGGATCACAAGGTCTGGGCTTTCACAAGCGTCGCTCTGGGGAGACCTGTGTGCAGCCTGTTCTGATTGTTTACTGAGGGATACTCTGTTCCACAGTTTTCCCAGATGCCTCTCGGAAAGGCTTGGTACAACCTGATTCTTCTCTAAAGTCAAATTTGAAGAATTGTACTAAGACCCTTCTCTGCTGTGACTCCCTCTGCATCCTCCCTCAGACAGCTGGTAACACCTTCACCAAACCCCAAAAGCTGTGTGGGCCCAGGACCATGTTTTCAAACTTGCAGCTGAATTTTATGGAGGCTGAATTGTCCTTAATAAATAATCTGCTCTGATGACTCCTGTGAATCATATTGAATAGTTCCTGTCCTGACAGCGCTCTGGGATGGAGGTGTTCAGCGCATACCCGCTGAGCTGCCTGGAGCTGCGATGCTAAGTAGACACAGGGCGCCAACCCCTGCCACCCAGTGGGCTTTAGAAAGTGGGAAAACATCAGGCCGAGCCATGGAGCAGAGGGGAGCACGTCCACGCGCGGCCACGGGCACGAAGGACAGTAGGACTGAGCCCTGCAAGGAGGTGGAATTAAAAGCAGAGCCGCCCCGTCTTTCTAGGGCCCGTCCTGTTAAAGATCCCCCTAACGAGCAGGTGGAAGGAAGGCGGCACCGGATGGTCCAGGCTCCGCCGAGCAGGGCCGGAACTGCGGGCGACTCCAGCCCTTCTCTCCCGGGCAGGACGCTGGTGGCCACAGAGGAGCCAGCGCCCACCCAACGCCGGGACCACCCTCCCGCCCCTGCGGCCAGCTTCCCTGCACCCAGCAGGCTTGCGCCCCTCGGCCAGGCTGTCGCCGCCCGTGAGCACAGCGAAGTGCTTCTCTCCAGACTGCGTTGGGGCGGGCGCCAGCTCCAGACTGAACCCCGCACGCTGGCCCCGGAGCAGGTCTGCGCCCCAGGCTGGGTTTGCGAGGCCTCGGAGTCCTGAGAGCCCGGGCTTTGCACCGCCGACCCAGCCTGCGCCGTCCTCCAGTCCAGCGTGTCCCGGCGCCCCGCGCTGACGACCTTTCCTCCTCCCAGGCACAGGGAGGAAGGAGTGGAGGCAGAGCTGTCGCCTCCAGCTGTCTGAACTACCGCCCAGATCAAACCAAGCCCCGCGGAGGAAAACCAGCCGTCCGTCGGCCGAGTGCAGACCCCTGCCCGCCGAGCGGCACACGCGCCCCCAGAGCCCGCTCCAGCAGGGCCCGCCGCCGTCCCCGCCTTCCGAGGAGCAGCAGGCAGCAAGCCGCGGCCGGCCCTCCCCGGCTCCCAGCGGCGGGCTGCAGGCGTGTGCGCTCCCTGTCAGCGCCGCCGTCCGCGTGTGGCCGCTGTGCCTGGGGCGGGCTCTCAAGGGCCAGTCGTGCGAACGCAGTGAGCCCCACTGGGGACCACAGAGTCCTGTGTGCTGAGAACTAACGCTGTGTAAACGCCCCGAGGCAGAGGGGGTCACGCGGGACAGAGCAGCTCCGCCTCCCCAGCCTCCCCCCCTCCCCCACCCCACCCCACCCCCGCCTGCTGGGCTCCTCCCAGGCAGAGAGCTCTCTGTGGGTGGCACCGAGCTCCCGTCTCAGCACGAAGGCCCCTCCGCACTGCGCCTCCGGGAGGCCAACCGCGCAGGCCCAGTGCGGCCCTCTCCGGAGCGGGCGGAAGCCGCAGGCGGAGGAGCAGCCCTGTGACACCGTCCTCGGACGCCACCTGGGTCGAACATCAGGTGCAATTCATGGGACAATGAACACAAATTTTCTCGCAGTTCTGCCAAAGTCAACACACATACTGAACAGAAGATGAAAACGTGGAAATAATTTCATATCTTTCTACTAATGAGCCTATCCATCAATGCACAATTAAATTTTTTTAGTTATTCCTCCAAGCCAAGAAGGAATTCTTTCTTAGCCAGCTTTAGTGGATATTTTGCATTTGGATGTCGTCATGGAAAAATACAAACCTTTAGGTCTAGTAATAATAGAGGAGAAAGAAAAAACCTGAATGGTTTGTCCTAACACTCTTAGCAGATTATCAGTGCTTATTTGTGGTGCTGTTGCTCTTTTTTTTTTTTTTTTTTTTGTGGAACCGGAGATCAAACTCTGGCCCTTGTGCTTCCAAAGTAGCACGGCACCACTGGAGCTAAATCCCCAGCCCTCTGCTGTCCCTTCTTTTGTTTGTTTTTTGTTTTTTGGGTTTTTTTTTTTTGAGACAAGGTCTCACTTTGTAGTTCAGGCTGGCTCTGAGCTCACTATGTAGCCCAGGCAAGCCTCGAACTCAGCAATCCTCCTGCCTCTGCCTCCTGAGTGCTGGGATGACAGGCGTGAGCCACCACGCCTGGCACTGTGGTATGTGGTATTGATGGCTGGTGAGTGTGAGTCTCCACGCCCAGCATTGTATGTGGTTACCAGGGATTGAACTCAGGACCTTGCACTTGCGAGGCAGGCGCCGGAACCACTGAGCTAACCCTCCGGCCCCTGCTGTTCCTTCTCTTAACGTGAGTTTTCTAGGTTCCTTCCCAGGGTCTAAACCTCCTACACTTGGGCTGAGAGCCCGTCCAGGGCCGGTCCACGGAGGGGCTGCCGGCTGCACAGTCCCACCTGGAGGCAGCGCGGGCCCCGGATGCCTGAAGGGGGCTCCTCCCGCCCCACGCGCCTCTCGCTGCCCCGCGCTCCACGGCTCCAGCACCTTCCTCCACCGTGACGCCCCGTGCCGTTCCGGCCCTGACGCCAGCCCTGCGAGGAAGCCTCGGAAACCTTTGCTGCTCTGAACAAGCTTGTCAGGAATTTCGCCCTCGAGACAGAAAAGCTCCTAAGCAGAAGGAAGGGAAGAGGCGCAGGCACAGAAGGCCAAAGCCGGGGCTCGCTGAACACCAGGCTCCCGACGGAAGGCGCTGGCCTGTGCTCACACGCCCGCCCCCCGCCCTGGGCGCGGCTCCCGGCACCCCAGAAGCCGAGGGGGCTGAGGACCTTGAGTGAACCAGAGTTTGCAGTGACGCATGCGTGGTGTATGTGAACGTGCGTGTGTGAATGTGTGTGAACGTGTGTGTGAGAACGTGTGTGTGTGAATGTGTGTGTGAAAATGTGTGTGCGTGTGCATGTGGGTGTGTGTGCGCGCGCGCTGGGGGGCGGAATGCAAGGCCTGTGCCTTCACCTGCGTCTCAGCCCTTGCTGCTGTTTCCACTTTGAGACGGGTCTCACTAAGTCACCGTGGCGCCCAGGCCGGGTGGGGTGGGACTCAGGCCCCTCCTCCGCCTGCCAGAGCACTGGAGCCCAGGCTCGGGACGCACCAGCTCTCCGGATGACATCCCATGCTGCTTCGCAGGCAGCCACACTGTGCTCAAAGCCGCTGCCTTTGGAGTCAGACAAGGCGGAGAGGAGAAGGTTTCCGGGACATGGAGGCAAAGCCGGTGCCAGTGCCACTGTGAGCAGGCATCATGCCGCCCGCTGCTTCCCGGGCAGAGGATGCGGATCTGACGGGCAGATGACGGCCCACCCGGGCTTGTTTCTCACCACAGCTCTGAGAAGCGCCCACCGCCAGAGACCGGGTCTTCGGGGCATGTTCACGCCCTGATCCGCACTGACAGCCCACGCCGCCACTCCTGCCTGGGTGTTTCTGGTGGGCTGTGGTGGTTTCTGAGGTGCTCCAGGATGAACCCAGGGCTTCTGGCCTGCGCTACAGGGTCTTGCCAAGACACTAAATTGACTCGCTTGGCCTCAAACTTGTGATCTTCCTGCTTCAGCCTCCTGGCACTGGGAATCTGTGCATAAACCTCCACAAGCAGCTTCCACCTACTTCTTTCGCCGGGGGAACTGTGTATCTTGCTCTTTCCCTAGCTCGAGGGCCTGACCCTCAGGTGTCCGAACAAGAATCTCATAAACTCAGCTGTCAGTCGTGTGGAAGGACGAGTGTAGCAGCGAAGAGACGGCTTCACTGCCATGGGCCTCTCTGGCTTCCATGTCGGAGAAACGCCCTCCACAGCGGGTGCCGTTCCCCGAGCCTCTCCCCTGACCTAGCCGGTGTCCTTCTTGACGCGTGCCTGCAGGCGCCGGAAGCGAGAGGCTGTCCCGTCACTTACTCCAGGCCCAGCTCCCCCGACTGCAGACCGGGTCCCTGCAAAGGCGGCCCCCGGTCCAAGGCGCACGGCCCCGGAGGAGACAGAGCGCCGGCACCAGGGGCCCGTGCACGGGACCGCCACGCCCAAGGGCTCGGACATGTCACTCACGACACAGGGCTTCAATGGACGCCGAGGCGGCGGCTCTTCAGAGCACAGCTGTCTGAGCTGTTTCCTCCTTTCCACTCCACTCCACCCTTGATTCGTACAAGACCCGCCCTCACGGATGCCCCCGGGGACACAGACTCTCCTGCCACGCATGGGTGGCAGTTCCCGGGTCCCGAAGGGTGAGACGGCCGGAACCACATCTGCGAGGCCGGCATGGGCGAGGCAGCTCTCCGGCCTCGGCTCCCGGGTCAGGGCCGGCACGATGACCCGGCCACACAGAGCCATGGCGAGCCACCGCCCAGAGCAAAGGCTTCTCCCGCCGCCCTCAGGGACCCCTCGCGCACCTCGGGGTCCTGTGCGTGCCCCGCCTGCTTCTGGGAGTCGGCTCTCAGGGCCGGCAGGCGCCTGTGCCCGACTGTGCCCGGGAAGAGACAGGAAAGAGCTTCCAGATGCTTCCAGTGCTGCCGCACAGCTGAGGTCAGGGAGCCCTCGGGTTGAGCCCCGCCAAGGGCACGGCCGCCACAGGCGCCCTGCACACAGCCGGCCTGAGTGGGAGGCCCCTCTGCCCGCTCCCGTGTGCATCGCTAAGCAACGCCACGCACCCTGCTTCTATTCCGGGTCTGGCTGAGAGTCACAGACACCTCCAAAGCTGCTTCCCACGCGCGGGTATTTTTAGGTTTTGTTGTGAGCAGTTGCGTGTGCTACTGGCACCAAGTCACAGTGACCACACTTTGTACTTGAGCAGGATTTAGCCTTACGCGTCGAGGACACGTGGCGACCTCTTTCTCACCAGCCCCAGGGCCCCGGCCCCTCGGCCACCCTCAGGCAGGGACCCAGCCGTGCTCGGGGACAAGCCGTACAAGAGTGCGCCCCACCTCGGGCTTTCTGCGCCTCCTGCACGTCGACATCAACACCCTGTGTGCCTCAGTTTACTTATTTGTAAATAGAGATTTGACTGAACTGCTTCCTCCAAGAGTCTAGAGCTTCTAGATCTGACATGTCGATTCCCTGAGGAGGCCTCATACTTCCTGGTGACGGCTTCCTTCCACCGACTGATTCTGAACATGGAAACAAAGAAAAAACTGATGAGCAGGAACAGGACGCCGGGGAGAGAAGCGTGGTTAGAGGAGCTCTCAAACCTAGAGAACCCAGAGAAGGCGGGCGCGGCTGCGAGCCCACCTTCACCCCACCCCCAGGGCCTGCCCAGGAGCCTGCGAGGGGCTCAGCAGCCAGGGTGCCCGGGCCGGGGACGGCACAGGCCTTGAACCTCCGGGACAAGGGCTCACCAGGGACACGGGTCAGAGGAGGGCGGCGTCGGGCGTGCGGACGCGGAGGGTGTGGGAGGCTGTGGCCTGAGGCTGCCCAGCGGCCCCACCCG
Source organism: Thryonomys swinderianus (assembly GCA_004025085.1). Classification (NCBI taxonomy): domain Eukaryota; kingdom Metazoa; phylum Chordata; class Mammalia; order Rodentia; family Thryonomyidae; genus Thryonomys; species Thryonomys swinderianus. The sequence continues at coordinate 15,061 of PVIC010031927.1, read as the reverse complement.
GCACGGCCGGCTGAGGAGGGGCCCTGAGAGCGGCTCTGTGGGGCCCAAAAGAATAGCGAGAACCTGCTGCATCCCTAGTTTGTATATAGGTTACTTATTTTTATCTTGTCCTCTCCCCGAAAGGTTTAAGGCAGTTTACAAAGAATCCAACAATATAGAAAGTTTAAATAAACTTCCAAAAGAAAACCTAAGGCCGAGAAAGTATAAAAATAGGTATACAGTTTCCACTCAGGCCCTCCAGCCCTGCAGGGAAAGGCATGCTCATGCATTTTAAATCGCTGCAGCCCAACGCTGAGGCAGGAAACAGCACTAAGCGCACTTCCGGTACAGAAATACAGTGAAACAGCACTAAGCGCACTTCCGGTACATAAATACAGTAACAGTCATCAGGCTGTAGTTATTTGTTATGATAGCCCAAAGTTAGAAGCTTCACTAACTGGCTCTCAAAATAAGCATCCAACTTGCCTGTGAAAAAGCCCCCTGACTGTGCGGCATGATCAAAGCCTAAGCGCGTCAGAAGCCGGAGCCTACGCTGCTGGAAACCGCCAGCTCTCAGCAGTCAGAAGCGTCCCCATCTTCCTTCCCTGTCCGTTCCACGCGGCCTGACCGTGGGCACCATCCGCACAGCCAGCTCCACACCAATCTAAAAGACTTCCTGCGGCCGTACCACGCCTCCCTGATTACTACAACTTCCTGTGTGTTTTGAAGTCAGGCGGCAAGGCCTGTAGCTTTTTCCTTTTGCAGAAGACAGTTGGGCCGTTTGGGGTCCTTCGGGTTTGCCCCGGGATCACTGTCTTCTTGCTCTCTGAAGAAAGCCCTTGCTGCTTTGACGGGACTGGCATCACATACGTAAATCTCTGTATAACTTAGATACTTCACAACATTATTCAATTCCATGAATGAGGGAAAATCATTTTTGTGTGCTCTTCAATTCCTTTCATCAGAGTTTTATAATTTTTACTCTAGAGGTCACACAGACCAGTGGGAAATAATAAAGTCCCAGAGATAATGTCGCACATTGCTTATTTTCCACAAAGGGCCAAAAAAGTGTCACCTCAATAAATGGTGCCAGGAAAACCGAATAGTCACAGGAAGAACATTAAACTTTGACCCCCCTCTTCTCCTAGTTTACATAAAAATAAACTCAAAATTAATCAAAAAAGTCTAAACTGGGCCGAAGATTTAGCTCAGTGGTTCCGGAGTTCGATCTCCAGTAATCACATGCGATGTTGAGCGTGGAGACTCACGCCCACCAATCAATACCACATACCACAGTGCCGGGCGTGGTGGCTCACGCCTGTCATCCCAGCACTCGGGAGGCAGAGGCAGGAGGATTGCTGAATTCCAGGCTTGTCTGGGCTACATAGTGAGCTGAGGGCCAGCCAGAACTGCAAAGCGAGGCCCTGTCTCACAAAAAAAAAAAGAGAAAAAGAAAAGAAAACAATCGATAAAATTAAGAAAGCAGATATAGAGTAAAAGAAAATATTTGCAAACTATTCACCTGACAGAGGATTCCTATTGAATACATAGGCCACTCAAAACACTCAAGGATCAGAAAACGGCCCAAATGAAAACAAACGAGCAACATGAATGCAGTTCTCAGAAGAAGAAACTCAAAGGGCAGACTCACCTTCGTGAAAACGGCATATTTTTCACCACTAAGGAAACGGACGTCAGGCCACAGCAACAGTGAGGCTGCCCGGCTGCAGAGGCCACGGGGAGCAGAGGGTCCTCATAAGCTCACGGAGCCCGCCTGGGCCCGCCTGCCCCCGGAGGCCGCGATCGCTCGCAGCTCCTCCTTGGCCATCTTGGCCAAAGCACAGATCTGTGCGAGCTGCGGCTGTGACGGGGAGGCCCCAGACGCCCCAGGCCCGCTTCCTCTCCATCTCCCCAAGACTTCAGCTTCATCTCAGCACAGAAACGGAAGCAGAGGCCCCGATGAGCACCCGAAGCAGCACTCAGGCCACGGCATGGCGCAGAGTCCGGCCACCATGCACTGAAAACCAGGCTCCGCGCACGTGGCTCTGGGGCAGGGACCGCGTCTCGGGGGCCTGTGCCACCCAGGCCCTGGGCTTCACACGCTTGATGCCGACAGCTCCTCCCCTCCTCGCTGGTCACGGGGTCGTCAGCCAGGTGTGCGCGGCAGTTGTGCAGACACACATCCTGCGGAGCTCACGGAGCCAGGTTGGCCCTCCGGGCAGCCGCTCGTGCACAGGGTAGGAAGGAGTTCCAGGTCGCTGAGGGTCCTTCCATGTCGCCTGACACACAGCCCGTCCGTGAGTCCGTCTTCCGGCCTTAGATGCAGAATGGCAGTCCAGCTGCCAGGCCAGCAGCCACTCGTCGTCATAACCTCTCCCATCCCTTCCCTGTTCTCTTTCACATCATGTCTCTGATGCCCCCGGCGCACAGAGAAGAAAAACGTTATTCACCTTTGCACCAGAAACTATCCTACCTCGCTTCTCCGAACACAGTGTGCACAAAAACTACAGGACTTAGCAGGGAACCAACACCCGCTTCCACTGAAACCTGAGGCCCGGGGCACAGAGCCGTGAATCGGTAGCCTCATAGCCATCGCCACCCACAAAGTCAGGTCGAAACCAACCAGCGCTGAACGCCACGTGCCATTGCTGCAGGAAGAAGAGAGAACACTAAACGGATGGACGCTCTTCCGGGCTGCGCAGAAGCAAAGAAATGCTGGCCTGAGCCCCAGGAGAGGCGAGTCCTTGTGCGCAGAGAAACAGGAACCTCTGCCCCCCACAGCTCTGTCCCAGGATGGGGGCGGGTGCCACTGTGGCTGCAGAGAGTGGTGGAGCCCTGGGTGGCAGACGGGCTGTGGCCTAGGCTGGCATCTCACACCCAAGAGGAAAGCAATCGCGTGACTGAATCGGTCGACCGATCCCTCCGGACCAGAAGCAGAAGTGCATCGAAATGGACCAAGGGGCTACACAGCAGGGAGACACTACGTAGCCTTCCCCACGTAGGACTCGGCTGGGTTGGGTATACGGGCGAACAAGTAATACCCGACGCCGGTGCCCCGTCCCCGCCAACCCACCCGGCCCAGATCTGCAAGAGTGCCGCGGGCAGCCAGGGTTTGTTCAAACAGACGAACATGATCAAGGGGAAAGTGCTGTCACCCCACCAACAGAAGCGCAGGACAAACCCTCGGGGGGCCTCTCCTCCTCCTCCTCCTCCTGCCCTCAGCCTGGCACACGGCCCGCCCTCGGCGGCCCTCCAGCGGCACAACACACAGTACGCGGTGCACAGTAAAGTCACCAACGGAGGAAGAAGAAACGTGACCCTACTCAAGATGCACAGCCAGTGCCGAGCTGCAGACGGCCTGCTCACTGGAGTTAGACGCCAAGAACTTCAATCACCCTCGGTATGTTAAGGACTTTGTAAGAAAGTGCAATATAACATGGGGATTCAAGCTATTTCAGAAGAGAAACTGAAAAATTAAAATTCTAGAGCTGAAAAACAAACCGTCTGGAACAAATGTCCACTGAACCCAGGGGCTGCTGCACAGCACAGGGCCTGCCCCTCCCCCGTGGAGCCGAGGCCACCGGCACTCCTGATCTCCGTGCTCCACCCGTCTGCACCAGGAGCACACAGCTGTGTGGTGAGGCCGGGCCTCCGTGCCAGACCAGCCCTGCAGCCTCCTGGAACGAACGGCCCAGGGAGCGCCATGCCAGCGGGAGCCGGGCGAAGACCGCGGGAAGTGGGGCTCCGCCTCTCCCTGCCCGGGCAGGCTGGCTTCCGACCAGTCCCTCCGGAGCGTGCTCCACACGTGTGCATCTCCATGCGACCAGCCAGAAACGAGCAGTCGGTCCGCAGACACGTGACGCCAAAGCGCCCGTCCGACACCACCAAGTCCTGTGTGACTTATAACGGCAGCGGTAACTAATGCGAGCACAGGCGGGGGCGGCGCGCTTCCATGCGATCAGTAAGTCACCAAGCTGAGGCAGCAGCTGTTGAGGAGAAACAGACGTCAGCCGCCTGAGGGACGCGCGGAGGGCAGCTCGCGCACAGCTAGAACCGTAAACGCAGTGGAGAAAATGGGTCGAGGCGCACAGGAGAAAGCGGTGCGCATCCCCTGCGCCCACAAATCCCAGGGGCTGGAGGCGCCACGCGGAAGAGCACAAAGAAAGCCCGGCTGAGACACTGCAGCCAAAGCGCTGGAAAGGAAGGAGTCCCAGGAGCGGGCTCGGGTGGGGGAGGCGACCCTGAGAGGAAGAAGGGATTCTCCTCAGAGACGGGGCAAGGGCTGCAGGAGGGTATGGGTTAGGAGCTGCGTCCGCAGTCCACACACACGGGCCCACGGGGGCAGGCACGCACATGCACACGTGCACAGAGGCGTGCACATACACATGTCCACACCCATCCACACACACTTGCTCCGTGTCCACACACACACATGCACACACAGGCACGCATGCACACATGTAGTTTTTGCACATCACACGACCTGTGGAGTAGCAGGATGGCTGTGCAGGTAACAGTCACACAGTGCAGTGTGACAGCAGACATAAAGACGCAGCTCCACAATCAAGGCCACCGGCGCCGCAGCCCGAGGGCCGCTCTGTGCCCAGCCACCAGGCTTGCCAGCGTCCAGCACGGACTGGCTTCAGTCCCGCTCGCTGGCGCTCAGTCCGCTTAGGCTGCTGTAGCCACCGCAGAGGGAGGCCACACCACGGAATATCACTCACAACTGCTGGGGAGGCTGGGCCGCCCGGGACCAGCTCGCTTCAGAGGGGTATCTGGCCCAGACCGACCTCTCCGTGGGTGGGTGTCTTTCCCCTCCGAGCTCGCGTGGCGAGGGCTGGGGGGGCTCTTGCCTCTGCTGGAGCACTGAGCCCACGCGGCACTTGCACCTGTAATGTGACTGGCTCCCCCAGGCCACCCCTCCCAGACTTGCCACCCTGGGAATCGGTTTCCACAGGCACACGTGGGGGTGGCATCCGGCCGCAGAGCATCATGGGTAGCCTCCTGTCTGTTCTCTTTTAGCCCTGTGTATTAATATCCATGACTGTAGGTGCATCCTTCATTTTTTTCTAATTGATTATACATATTAATCATAATCTGTCCTTTTACCTGTCAATGATAATGTGGGTTGCTTCTACTTTTTAGCAATGACTTTGGGTTTTTTCCATTGCTGGGACAAAATGCCCAACACCCACAAGTTAAGGGAGGAAAAGTTTATTCAGCTCCCAGTTTGTGGAGGCTTTGGTCCACAGCTGGCTGGCCCCAAGGCGGGGTGGGACACGGCAGAGTGAGAGGCCCCGCCGAGGAGGAGCAGGCAGGGCACGAAAGACGGGCAGAAGGCGGCCGTGAGCCTCCTTCCCTCTGTGCCCTGCCACTGCCAGCCTTTCAGACAATGCCACCCGCGCCCAGGTTGGGGCTTCCGTTGTCCACACCCCGATCTACACTAAACGCGTCAGCGGGCTAATCTGGAGCCACACCCCCTCCCGCAGCGTCACACACCCTGGGTCGGCGGCCTCTGCAAAGCTCCGCCCCCGCGGCGGGGAGGCCTTGGGCCTCCGCACACAGCCCAGCAGCAGCTGCGCGGCAAGCGGGGTGAGCACTGACCGACACGCCCTCTGGCGACTGGCACCTTCATTTCTTAGACAGACACTTGGGAGTGGGCTTGCCGACTGCCAGGCGCCCCCAGACCATTTCTGAGCCCAGCAGAGGCGCAGAGCGGAGACCCCCCTTGCTCACACCCAGCAGCTCTCTTTCAGCCACTACAGCAGACACGCAGGGCGATCACTTTCCAGAAGAGAGATTTTTAAACTCTTTTCTGCGAGGCCGGTGCGACAACACGAGCCTGTAATCCCAGCACATTCTAGGAGCCTGAGACAGGGCGTCACATGTTTAAGCCCAGCTCGGACACTTAGTGACTATCTCAAAATTCAAAATTTAATCTTACAAAATGACTGAGGATCTAGCTCTCTGCAAAGACCCAAGTCCACGCCCAGTATCTTTAAAAGACACGCAGTAACTTAAAAGCTTTGCTTCAAGTCAGGATGCAGCTGTTGCTTACTTCACGTGAAGTGCTAGGTAACCTGGAGACCGCTGCGCCGAGCAGGAGCTGTGACCCGACGTCCGTTCGGCCGGCAGCGCCACGGGTCCCTCGGACGCTCAGCCCTTGGGGACACGCCACCCGCGGAGCTGGCCACGTTCCGACGCGGCTCCGGAGGCCTCTTCGGGGTGCTCGGCGCCATCCAATGGGAAAGCAGCTCGTGAGCACGTGACACCGGGCCCGCCTCCGCCTTGGCCGCTGCGTCTGGCACCGCGTGACCTCCAGCTCTTCGCCAAAGTCCAGGTGACCGTGGAAGGGGAGCCCTTTGAATCAGTTCCGGACACTGAGGCAGCCAGGACAGCAGAACCAAAGGCATGGAGGAAAGAGGACTCCGAGCTGCTGCAGACGGTGGGAAGGTCCGGGGGCGGGTCTGGCACAGGTAGGTTTTTGAGGGATTAGTGGCAATGTGCCTTTTACTATCCTTTCTTAATTTAAGTGTTCGATTTTTAGTTGAAATCAGCTCTTAACAGCTATTAGACAAACCTCAATTGCCAACCTGCCAAATACCGCTGTGCGGGCCCAGCCGCACCCTCCGTGTCGCCTCCCACCCACCACACGACCGTGCCAGCCCCACACGCCGTGGACACACGTGTGGGCTGTGGCCCGGGCTCCCACTCCGTCCCCGTGCCTGCATCTCCCTGGGCTGACACCCAAGGCCCCCCTCGACCCAGTTGCCTGCCGGCCACAAATCATTCTCTTCAAACCAAGCCTCTCGTCGGCCATAAAATGTGTCTACAGTGAGAACATTATAATCAGGTTCTGCAGCCGCTGCGGAATGTATTATCCGAGGGTTTTAGCCAAAACACATAAACCAGGCTTGCGTCCTCTTGCTGACGTACGTCCTCCTTCCTGAAGAAACGAGGATCTGTCTCTTAGCTTAACTCGGTCCCTGAATCCTCCCCACTGGCGTCCTGTCACCCGGGCTGCGGGGCCCTCGGCGGCTGCCTCCCGGGATGGAGTTCTGCCGGAGCTCAGCCCCGGGTGTCGCCTCCTAGAAACACCTGCCACCATCCTCAGGGTTGCCTGGGCACAAGGCCGCGTGGACAGTGTGACCTGGGACGCACACACCTCCCGGAGGCGGGAGCTGACCCCCGAGGAGGAGACTCCACAGCCAGCCGGGACCCCAGCGTAGCGCCCACACGCCAAGGCCCGCACACACACACACGCGCACACACACGCGCACCCCGCCGTCACCCTTCCGGTGCACCGCCACGCCTGACTGGGTCCCTCCCTGAGGGAGGTGGCGTCACCGGGCTGTGACCTGTGGCTTCCTGACTCCCACACCGGGCTGAGAGGGGCACGGACGGCACAGGGGCGGGTGGCAGAAGCCCACCAGCAGGGCTCCCGAGAGGCCGGCAAGCCGTGCCAGGACAGCAGACGGCTCGGCCGAGCTCCGCCCTGTGGTGTGAGCGCCAGGCCCAAGGCCCCAGGCCGGCAGGAGACTCACATCACATCCGCGCCTGAAGGTCACTTGTTCCGTAGCTGTAACAATCTCGCGTGTGAAACAACATCCCACATCGTGGGATTTTCCCCCAGTGGCATCGGCCAGCGCTCAGACACTTCGGGGTTTTGGAGAATGTCAGATTCTGGGATTAGGGATACGGTGAGTTTCCGGCTCACAGACCAGGTGCAGCCTGGGAGGACGGTCCGTGAGGAAACAGCACGGGCCTCGGCGCACACCGGGGGCGTCACAGCTCCAGGGTCACACTGCACTCAGCCTGAAACAGCTAACACACGGATAAACTGTTTACAACAGGCCTGAGGAATGTGTTTGAGGTGATAAGGGAAAGATACTACAGGGAGCAAGTTGTTAAAACGTTCACGCTGCACAAAGTTACCTGACTCAGTACAACCCAATCAGAATTCAAAAAAATTTTTACAGAAAAAATCCTGAAATTCATATGGAACCACGAAAGGTCTCAAACCCAGCACTCGGGAGGCAGAGGCAGGAGGATTGCTGAGTTTGAGGCTTGCCTGGGCTACGTAGTGAGCTCAGGACCAGCCTGAGCTACAAAGCGAGACCCTGTCTCAAAAAAAAAAAATCTCAAAAAAGCCTAGAGCAAAAACCAGAAGGGAGGCTCCATGCTCTGATTTCAAACACACTACGAAGCTATGAGGATGAACACAGCGCAGCGCTGACACAGACACAGGCCCACGTCAGAGAACACAGCACGGAGCCCAGAAGCTAAGCCTGCGGCACACAGCGTGGACTTCAACAGCCGCCAGGGCCGCCGCGCGGAGCAGACCCAAGGAGCCTCGCTCGGCGCGCAGTGAGACTGCAGACGGACGGGCTGGACCGCGGACACACGGAAGCCAGCTCGGGGCGTCACAGTCCCAAGGACCAGGGAGCGCTGTGCAGCATGTAGCTGGGAAGGGGGTCAACACCCGGGATCTGAGGGGGTCCCGAACTCCAGCAGAAACAAAAATTAAACACAGGCCGAGGGCTGGGTAACTCCGCGGGCGAGTGCGTGCTTAGCATGCAAAGACCCTGAGTCCCCTCCCCCGCGCTACCAAACGAAAACAGGCGAAGGGGTGAAACACTTCAGGAAGCAGGTGCATGTGCGCACGCGCACGCACACGCCCAAACAGGCACAGGGAGGATGATCAACAGCACTAGCCAAATAGGAGCCGGAAGCTCCCCGAGGCACAGCTTTATGCCATGCGAGACCCAGTGTGAACCCTGGGGCTGCAGCACCGGCTGGGAGGTCTGGAGAAGGGCCGTGCTGGAGCCGCCTCGAGGCGCAGGCTCTACAGTCAGCTCCGCGTCGGCCGGGACAGGAAGGACGGCGCCTCTGAGGACGCGCACCCTGCCTCGCCCTTCTCCCTCCCAGGCACCCACGGCTCCTGCTCGCTTCGCGCGTGGAGGGAGCGTCTTCTAAATATAATGGGCCAGCGAGTGCTAATCTCCTCCGAAAACTGTCTAACACACACACAGCCGCACCGTTACCAAGAAGCCATCACACACACACACACACACACACACTCACACACACACGGGGGACTAGCACTCAGCCTTCAAGGAGAAGAGCTAGCTGCCAGGCACTCGCTGAGGGAAATGAGCCAGCCTCAGGCCGCAAAGTTGGAGGCCTCACTGGGGGGTATGCACCACAGTCACACTCAGAGACAGGTTGGTGGCAGAGGCCAGGGTCCGGTAAGGAAGAAATGAGAAGGTGCCTTTCCCGGGGTGCCAGTGTGCCGCGACCCAGCTTCTAGCTGGAGAGCCGTGCTCTATGCTGGGCCCAGGGTTAGCGGCACTGTCTGCTTGAGGTTGGTCTCACCTTCAAGAGCCAGCCTGGGAAGTGGAAATAGGCTACATGCTAAGAATCAAAGCATTTATAATACATAGTATTGTGGAGAAAGCTGTATAAAGAAAAGTTTGGGGGCCGGAGGGTTAGCTCAGTGGTTCCGGCGCCTGCTTCACAAGCACAAGGTCCTGAGTTCGATCCCCGGTTACCACATATAATGCTGGGCGTGGAGACACGCCCACCAACCATCAATACCGCATACCACAATGCCGGACGTGGTGGCTCACACCTGTCGTCCCAGCACTCGGGAGGCAGAGACAGGAAGATGGCTGAGTTCGTGGCGGCTTGCCTGGGCACCATAGTGAGCTCAGGGCCAGCCTGAACTACAAAGCGAGACCCTGTCTCAAAAAGCCAAAAAAAAAAAGAAAAGAAAAGAAAAGTTTGGGTGAGGAGGGGCTGAACAAACACCAGCAAAGGGTGCACTTCCAGTAGAGAGTGAGTCTGAGAAGCCCAGTGTACCAGAGGCAGCACACGCCTGAGTCTGCGCACGGTGACTGCGCTCCCTCCAGAGGACAAAGACGACGCAGGCTTGTGCGTGTGACTTAGCTGTGCCCCCGACCACTGCGGCTGGCCCGGCCGGAGTCTGTCCCCGGACCACCTACTTTGCTCTCCTGGACCACGGGCAGGGTGAAAGAGACGCCAGAGACGGGGAGTCAGTTTGAGTGTCGGGCAGCTGGGGGCGCTCTCTCGCCTCGGTAGTGTGCTCCCCACCCGCCCCCTGCTCTCCTGACCTTACCAAACTCCGGCCCGAGGGATCACAGTAACACAAGATTCATCTGCTTTCCGACATCCAGCAGTACATGCTCCAGCAAGCAACTGAATCTCAGCTGCCTTCCATTTTCCCTAATCCGCAGGCGCGTCACCGCTGAGGGCCACGTCGACCCGTCAGGCCTCGCGCCTCTGGACTCCAACAGGCCACACACTGAAGCACGCTGTACACCATACATACGCCATTTCGACTTGTCAATCAAAAATAAATGACTTTTAAAGACCCATTAGAACAAGGATATTCTATAAGGTTGACGGATACAAATATCAGCGTTTCTCTAAATTGCAATGATCATTTAGAAAACAAAAAATAAGCAGCTGTTTTGGCCATAATGAAAATGAAACGTGCTTGGGCTTTGGCCACAAAGTTATCGTAAACAAAACTTACCCTGACCGAAGGTACAGCAGCTGGCATAAACAGGGGACCGTCCGGGGCCAGAACTGTTTGAATTTCTACTTTGCGCACAATCGCAAGGCAAACCCAGTGCAAACACACTTGTCAAATGCACGTGAAGGTGAAGGTACCTGAGCGACACACTCCGCCTGGGGGAGGATCAGGGGACTGGAGAAAGCCCAGGGCGCCCCGACCTCCGGCTCGAGCCGGCTCCCTGCCAGGTGCCGCTGGTCGGACTCGGGCCGCAGCACAGCCGGCCCAGCTCGCCTCCCTCTTCCGGCCACGCGCCTGCGGCCCCTACAGGACCCACGCCCAGAGCAGGGCCCGCCCCAGCTGACTCCCGCCCACCGCCCCAGGCCGGCAGCAGACGCCGCAGCACAGAAGCGAGGCGCCGCAGCTGGGCTGGGCTCGAGCTCCGGGAGCCAGCGGGGCTCCGATGCAAAGCGTGGCTGGGAACCGAAGCGTGGTGCACAGGCAGGACGGGCGCAGCCGTCCCAGCCGCCCTGAGCCCAAACTCTGTGCCTGGGAGGACCGGGCGGGCTTTCTCTGGCCGACTTCGGTTCCCTCGTCCGTACAGTGCTTCCACCTGCTAACGGGGCGCCAGCCGGACAGGGCCCAGCAAAGGCGCCTGACTCCACAACAAGCGAACCTGAGAGACGGCGCAGCCCGGGGGCTGGAGCTGGATGTGAGGCAGCACCCAGAGCGGGGTGGGCGGAAAGACACCACAGGCAGAGCTAAGGGGATCTGCGTACACCGGGGACTCCAGTAACACTAACGCACCAGGCCAGGCACTCTGGGAGGCTGAGGCAGGAGGGTGACAAGCTGGAGCCAGCCCAGGCCACTCAGTGACTTAGAAAGACCCTGCCGCAAGGCAAACGATTAGGAAGGGCTGGGAATGCGGCTCACCGGGAACGTCCTGGGTTCAACCCGAGTACTACAAAGTAAAAACAACAACAGTAATAATAGTAATAGAATGTCACAATTATTCGGTCCATTTAACAAATGACACATATGCATGTAAAATGTTAGTAGTGGGGACACTGAGGATAACGGATGGGGACTTTTCGCCCATCTGTTTAACCTTCTAGTAACGCTGAAACTCTTCCTTTAAAAGGTCTACTTTCCAGGCAAAACACACACAATAATAAAAACAAACCCCATAAGGAAGCCGCCACAGTAGTGAAGACAGCAGACTGCTCCAGGCTTGGGGGCAGGGTCAGCCTTCTGGAAACCTCGGCCGGCTTCAGTCCACACCACAGACTTGCTGTGCCGGGCACAGCTTCACGGCTCCGAGGCACAGGGAGCTCCGCCCCGTCCCGCCAGGACGCAGGAGGGTCTCTGGGACGCCCCGCACTCAGGCCTCGCCGCAGCCTCGAAGACACTGCGGCTTGTGCTGCTCCTTCCGTGAAGGTACATTTAAGACGGAAACTGCTACACGTCCGTCAGAGCCCCTGGAGCTTCCCTGCCAGGTGGAGACAGGCCAGGCCGCTTCCCGAAGATGGAGGCAGCAGCGGGCTCCTCCCTCGAAGGCCTTGGAAGCCGAGTCCTCAACTTCTGAGGAGGTAAGGTGTACAGTTAGGAGCTGAGGCCTGGCACAACCCCACAGGCCTGGACTGCACCCCACAGAGGACAGACCCCCAGACACAGTGGCACCTGGGGTGCCAGCACTCTGGGAGGCTGAGTCAGGAGGGTCAAGAATTCAGATCCTGGGCCGGAAGGTTAGTTCAGTGGTTCTGGCGCCTGCCTTGCAAGCGCAAGGTCCTGAGTTCGATCCCCGGTAGCCACATATAATGCTGGGCATGGAGACACACCCACCAACAATCAACACCGCATACTACAATGCCGGACGTGGTGGCTCACACCTGTCATCCCAGCACTTGGGAGGCAGGGACGGGAGGATTGCTGAGTTCACGGCGGCTTGCCTGGGCACCATAGTGAGCTCAGGGCCAGCCTGAACTACAAAGCGAGACCCTGTCTCAAAAAAAAAAAAAAAAAATTCAGATCCTACCCAGCTGCTTGAGTCCCGGCCTCAAAATTTTTGAAAAGTAAGTAGTGGGGACATTGCTCAATGCAGAAGTCCTGGGTTCAATCCTCAGTACCACCACAAAAAATAAAAAGGTAGCTGCTGCTTCACCTCACATCCTCCCCCAGGGCTGCATCGGCCACTCGGCCATGCCCGGGACACAGCGCCCAACGCCCAGGACTTAAAGGGCGAGAGTTGCCCTGACTCCTGGCTTCTGGCCCCGGCCAGCTCGCTCCAGGGGTGCAGGGACGTGCACACCCCACGGTGGCCAGGAAGCCTCAGTTCCCCCAGGGACCCCAGCCAGCCCCGCATGCAGCGTGCAGCATCCAGCCAGCGACAGACCCCGACTCCCGGGGAGAATCCACGTGGGACCAGCCACTGTGCACACACGAGAGCCGGCACAGTGAGCGTCTCACTGCATCTCAGCCACTTCCGTCACTGCTGGAAGAAACGCCACACTGTCCACAGCCACCAGGGCGCCTCCATCAGACTCAATGCCCAGGGCCCACCCTCACCGGGATTGCCCAGCAGGCCTTGCTCTCTGAGGGTTCAGCTGCCTGGAGCAGCAGTAGAAGCATTTCATTTGCTTTTGTTTTTTCTAAAAGTCCCCCTCAAGCCTGGGGAGCGTTTTCATACCTTCTTCTCCAAGGAGAGTCAATACCCACTGTCTTTCCCAGCCATCACCCACGGGGCTGGGAGGAAGCAGTGTGGACAGCCCAGTGCCCGGCCAGCAGGCGATGGCCCGGCTGAACCCTAGTGCCCGGCTAAGGGCGCCTCTGACTGCTGCACCTCACTGACAGAACAGCGAGTGTGCAGGACCGCACACCAGCTCTGCTCCCTGAATCCCTCGCTCTGAGCTCACGCTCCTTTGATCCGCTCCTGGTCCTAACCTACACCAGCATTCACCTCGTTTGGTCTTGTTTGTTGACATGGGGCTGTTGTCCCGCTTTTGCTAGTAAATTATTTTGTCTCTTTATCTTCCTAGCAGCTCCATTAAAGTTTACATAACAAGAGAAAAGTCGAGAAATGCCTTAAAATATTATCTTTGATAATTTATAATTAGACTGCCAGAGCTTGCCTTCACTTATGTGTGAGTCTCAAACACCCACCTAACAGAACTGATAGGGCACCACAGGGGAAGATGAAACTTAGGACAGTTCCCAGCCGTGATTTCAGGCGCAGCATAATGAGAGACATGTAAACAAGAATCCTACGGTGCAGAAAGGGCTGTGTCTGCCCAGGGTCCCCTCCAGCGGCGCAGCGGGAACTAACTTGGAAACAGTTGCCGGGAAGATGAAGCAGCACCTTCCACGGACGCACAAACTGATGCCCGGGATGGCGCACAGATGCGAGGTGGAAACTCAGAGAGAATGTGACTCCAGGGAGAGATGGGGGGAGGGACCGGGAGAGAGAATGGCTGAGAAGTCGCACACAGAGCACGCGTCAGGCTGAGAGAGTGCAGGGTTTGTAAAGCCTGGCGTGGCGTTCGAGCTGCGCGAGGCCTGAGGCGGTCGGCGGCCAAGGCGTCTCCCTGGGCCCACTCGTGCCCGCCGGAGTTGGGCAAGCCTCCCTCACCTTGGAAGCGCGCGGTGGAAACCACTGCCCGAGGGGCCACGGGCTGGGGAGTCACGACAGCAGCGTGCATCTCCGCTGGAGCCAGGAAGAGAGGCCGGCCCAGTCAAGAGTGCACCCGGCGAGCCCGCTTCCTGGGCCTGAGGGCGCGGGGCCAGGCCCACACCCGACGGCTGCAGAGGAAAGGGCTCCGTGGTGCCGAGCGCGGTGGCTGCTGCAGGGAGCGCCGGGCTGGGCCAGGAGGGTGCGAAACCAGCCGAATGAGCGCTGTACAGAACATTTCCCAGCGGTGAAAGGACGATGGGGACAGAGCCGGTCCCGAGAGAAGGCCCCGGCGCCCTCAGAACTGACACAATGTTCAGAAGCTGGAAATACGGTGCACAATCCTGTACATAAGGAATCCCAGGATTGGGGAAAATAGTGCCGGTTTAGTTCAACCTCACAGGAAACGGAAGCTCGGAGGAAAAGCTAGGACCCAGGGAGAGGCCGCGGTGTGGGAGGGAGCCGAGCAGCAAGGGAGGCAGCACCGCAGCCCCAGGACGGGGCGCGGGTGCCACAGGTGGGCACGAGCGGGCACTGCTCCCACGACCCTCCCAGCCCACACCGCGGCCTCCAGCTCTTTCCGTTCCCTTCTGTCTCCCCGCGGCGGACATCTCCTCTCGGGAGCATGTTGGCGCTTCGGGCGGGAGCCGGTGCCCAGGGCAGCCCCGCCCCCGGGCGCTCGACCCTGGCTGAGTCTGCTGAGCCTCCAGCCCCGACACCCCGTAGGGCCCTGCAGACGTGCAGCCTGCCTGCCGGGAATCAGGAAACAGGTTTCCTCGCCACCCTTCTCAGCACGCTTGCCTTTGCTGGGAACGGTAAGCACGCCCTCTCCTCCCGGGGACGTGCATGAGTTCCTCGAGCTCCTCGGGCAGTTGGCTCTG
>PVIC010031926.1:0-21013 GCA_004025085.1 Thryonomys swinderianus | reverse complement strand
ACCACATATAATGCTGGGCGTGGAGACACGCCCACCAACAATCAACACCGCATACCACAATGCCGGACGTGGTGGCTCACGCCTGTAATCCCAGCACTCAGGAGGCAGAGACAAGAGGATTGCTGAGTTCGCGGCGGCTTGCCTGGGCACCATAGTGAGCTCAGGGCCAGCCTGAACTACAAAGCGAGACCCTGTCTCAAAAAAAAAAAATTCACATTTATATGCCATGGAACAACACAATTATGGCAATATGCTTTCTCTTATAAATTGATCGTGATTTTTATTGAGTTACTCAATGGTAGCCTTGAATTTGCAGTCTTCCTGCCGCAGCCTCCTCAGTAGCTGAGAATACAGGTATGTGTCACCATACCTGGCAACTTTCTCAGATTTTGATATTCACAGTGATTTCTGGGACAAATCCCCACTACCACCTCCTGAAGATACCAAAGAATGCCAGTAATGAACCTTGGGAGGAGCCTTGGGCAGGGCTAGTGCTTAGGACCAGTCCCTCTTTGGAGACCATCTCCATCTCTTTACTCAGGGATAGAGGCAGGCAGCACTGGTGCTGATAGAGTGCAGCCACCTCCTGTACAACCAGCTCTTGCTGTGGTTTCTCGACTGCTATTCCCACATAACTGGCTCACAGCCTGGGCAGACAAAGAGTAGAGTTCTGGGTACGCTACAGACTCCTTGGGCCTTCCTGTCCCTATGAAGATGTGCTTCCTGGCCTCTCAGGCTGCTTCCATACAAAACTATTTTGACTCAACTCAGCACTGACCAAAAGTGATGTATTCCTCAGTTTCCAAGGAACTGAATCAGACACACTGTTAGAAAGGATCCTGCAGCGCATGGTCCTAAGACTTTTTCCTCTGCCCTGTATGTGGAAGCTGCCTGTAGCCTCTTTTCTAGGCGGACCCCACCGCAGTTACTGTGGACCGCTCGTGCTGGGAAGCCTGGTGCTGAGACCTGGCCAGCATCCACACCTGCGGCAGTGTCTGCTGGTCTCCGCAGTCTCCCTTCAGGGTCTCAGAAAGCTCCTCCCGGCTTCCCTGCCCCACCCTGAAGCTGATCTGGAATGCTAGGGAGAGGACAAAGCCGAGAGCAGGGAATCGTTCAGAGTGGGCCGAAACAGGAGGGAGAGGTTTCTGGCTGGAGTCTGACAGGAGGGGCCTAAGGAAGGAAGGGAGCTCGTAGCCTCTGCCCGGGCTTCTTTCCTAACACTCTTGAGGACAAGAGAGCCGCTAGATCCTGCTCTCCCTGTGTTTCTCTTGGTGCCTTAGGCTCCATCTTCCAGCACCGACGGCGCTGTGCGGCTGACTTCTCGCTGCCCTCTTCCTTCCCTAGGCGAAGGGGCCCTCTGGGACCGATGGGGAGGGAGGCCGAGTGGCTGTACTGTGGGCGCGCCCGGTCCTTCCCTTCCCCCTTCCCTTAGCAGCAACGTCACCGCAGCACCAGCAGCCGCGGCAGCAGCCAGGAGACAGGCTGGGATTGCGCAGCCTCCCTGCATTAGCGAGGATGCCATTGTATTAGCAGAAATCAGATCCTAGGGAGTCGGCCCGCTTTCCCAGTGCGGCCGTGTGGGACAGTGCCTCAGCTGGAGCTGTCAAGGCGAGCTCGGTGGGCGTGTGAAAGGAACCGGAGCCTCCACTCCCGCTCAAGGCTCCTTACAGAGGTAGGGCACAGCGGCTGGGGGAGGGGCGGGGCACAGCCCAGGAACGCGATCGGAGTTTAGGCCTGGCTCTTGACGCTGGTGGCTTTGTCTTTCTGAAAGAGGGAGAGAGAGCCTGCGCGGCAAGCTCACCCATGCATACATTTGGTTGTGGTGCAAGGTTGTGGAAAGCTGAGGCTTGGGCTAAT
Source organism: Thryonomys swinderianus (assembly GCA_004025085.1). Classification (NCBI taxonomy): domain Eukaryota; kingdom Metazoa; phylum Chordata; class Mammalia; order Rodentia; family Thryonomyidae; genus Thryonomys; species Thryonomys swinderianus. The sequence goes on along the minus strand of PVIC010031926.1, from coordinate 19,156 downwards.
GGCTACTTATGCTAATTTGTCTAGGAGCGGAAGAGCCTGTCCTTCCTTTCTGGGTTTTTGTAATGAAGCTGCCTTAGGTTCTATAGTCAGGGTTCAGGGTTCAGATCTAGAAACAAAGGTTTAATGGGAGGAAACACCCCTAACCCTACTGTAAGTTTATGGTGGGGACCACGCGGAGACCCATGCCGCTTTCAAGAGCGGCTGGGCACCCTTTCCCTCCACACAGAGGCACGCATGCGAGCACATAGACACACATGCCATATCTTCCGGTGCTCTGGAGCCGCCAGGCTCCACGTTAGGGTGGAGTGAGAATGGTGACCGAGATGTCCTACTGTATATGTGAGGAGGGTGCCATTGTAATTCCTAGGCACCTGGCCTGTTATAATTAGCCTTCTTATACAGATTTAGCTTCCTAATAGAAAGAGAACTAAGCATAAGATAAGCTACCACTCCCAGGTCCTTCCCTGTTTCCTTCAGTCCTCTCTTAGAGAAGACCCAGTCGGAAAAAAGGCTTCCAGCCCCTTGGAGGTTTCTCAGGAGCTCAAGTCAAGGTCAGATTTCTATAGAATAGTAACTGAGTATCATGTCTTCCCTGCGTTCCTTCAAGAAGCCAAAGAGACAGGAATGAGTTCTGTGACTAGCAGGACACCGATGTCCAAAGACGGCTTCTTTTGGAATTCACCTGCCCAGAGTTTTCCTATTGCTGAGCAGTAGAAAAGTTCTTTAAATTCCCGTTTCTATGAAACCACCTTGGTAGAAGATGCCAAGCATAATGGGAGACAGTATTTCCACAGTGTGCAAATATGTATACGGTTAAAGGGTACACCAGAAAGCTGTGAGAATATGTTTGTTCCCAGGAGGCGTGTAGGGCTATGACCCACAGAGCAGAGGAAGGGGCTTGGGAATCATGAACGGGATGGAGACACTAGGGCAAGAGGGGCAAAAGGCAGGACTTGTAAGTGTTGTGAGAGCAGGAGTCTGTGGGTTTAGAAAATAGAAAGTCTTCGCCTATGTAATGGAGGCTAAAATGTGGGTCCACCCGGGAAAGGTAGGAAACAGCTGCTCTGAGCAGCAAGGTGACCACAAGGACTTTAGGAAGAAGGTGCAGTCCCATCAGTTTTCTCTGGAAGGTAGTGGTAGTGGACATAGTTGAGAATTGGACAGACCTGGGTTTGAATGCTGACTCAGCTGGATAACTGTGGGCATATCACTTAAACAGTCTAAGCTTCAGTTTTCTTTTCTGTAAAATGGGGATAATTACATCTATTTGAAATGATGTAGTAGAATTAAAGGTAATATATGTATATTTATCATCTAAAGGTTCAATAAGTGACCAGAGGTAGTCATTTGGCACTAGGCCCAGGAAAGGGACTCCCAGAGATACTTTTCCATGAATCTGGTGAATTAGACTTCCCTACTTCATGCTAGCCACTGCACTTCAGTCTGTGCTGTAGGCAAAGCCAGTAGACTCGTCTTCTGAGAGCATTTTTCACTCTATTCTTATTCTGGATCCTCTGTTGTTTCCCTCATCCTCTGTTGTTTTTCCCAAGTCCATGTTTCTCCACTTAATCAGCGTACAAAAAGAGTCTGTCATGAGTGTTTCTCCTTACCTTTACAGAGTTTGTGAGCTACATAGTTTTGTATGAACTTGTCTTGATATAGGAGAAGTCACTCTTAGGAAAAACTTAGATATGCTTCCAGTACATGTTTTCTGTGGTGTGTAAATCAAGTCAAAAGCATGATATTTATTTTCTCAGTACTTAGAGGTGAGGGCTTCTGGGAATTGAACACAGGATTTCTTCACTTAGCTACATTCCCAAGTCTTTCTTTTTTGAGTTAGGGTCTTGTAAAATTGCTAAATTGTCCAAGCTGTGCTCAAACTTGCAAACCATCCACTTCATTCGTCCAAAAAATGCTGAGATTACAAGCATGTCCTACCATGCCCAGCCTCTCAATACTTTCTTACCTGATAAAGGAAAAAGTTTAAAAGTTAGAATTCCTGAGTCTCATTTAAATTCTGTTATTTATTTATTGAATGATCTAATGATTTCACTTTTCTGGGTGTCACTTTTCTTATTTACAATAGAGATTACCATGTTTGTTTTGGTAAATTAGTGAGAGGATCACTTGAGATATATCATAGGTAAAACGTGCTTCACATTTCTAAAATGAAGGTTTCAGGACAAGGTACAAATACAGGCCCTGATGAGATGCCTGCAGAACTTGCCTGTAGGCCAGTTGGAATTATCAGTGGAGGAACCACTGGCAACTGCCCTTGGTTGTATGTAGATCCAGGAGTAAGACCTTTCCAGGATATGAAAATATATAGTAACACTATGAAATCAGTCAGTAAAAGAGCTTGACACTTAAAGTAAGCTCTGGATAATCTAAATGTAAAAGCCAAAACTATCTAGCTTGGAAAAGAAGTAAAAACATTTTATGATCTTGGGATAGATAAATATTTCTTAGGATACAGAAAACTTTAACCCTAAAAAGAAAAAATGATAAATTAGACTTCATAAAATTAAACTCTAGGGTCAGGGATTTACCTCAATGGTTCTGGTGCCTGCATCACAAGCATGAGGCCCTGCGTTCAATCCTGAGTACCTTCTCAAATTAAACACTTTCTAGATGAGCATGCTGGCACGTGCCTATAATCCCAGCACTCGGGAGGCTGAAGCAGAAGGAACGCTGTAAGTTCAAGACCAGCCTGAGCTACAGAGTGAGTTCAAAGCCAATCTGAATTACATAGTGAGACCCTGTCTCAAAAAAGTTCACTGGTTATGGCATCTGCCTAGCAAGTGCAAGGTCCCTGGTTCCATCCCCAGTAACCACATACAACAATACCAGGAGAGGTGACCCACACCCACCAGCAATCAGTACCACATACCATAATGCCGGGGGCCTGATGGCTCACACCTGTAATTCCAGCACTTACGGGGTGGGGGGGTGGGGGCAGAGGCAGGAGGATTGCTAAATTCAAGATTTGCCTCAGCTACATAGTGAGCGCAGAGCCAGCCTGAACTACAAAGTGAGACCCTGTCTCAAGAAAACAAAAAAATTTAAACACTTCTGCTAACAACAAAAATACCACAGTGGGGCTTCTAGTATAGTTGTGAGACAAAAATGACCTGGTGTTTTCTGCTGGCTGTCTGTGGCCACCAAGGTTGAATAGAGTCATGGGTGAAAGGGGGTGGGACAGGCAAGCCACAGACTGAGAGACAGTATTTATAAGGCATATTTCCAACAGAGGATTTCTATTGAAAATTTTTAAACTCCTGTAACTCAATAATAAAAATACAAATAATTCTTTTTTGTTTGTTTGTTTTTTGTTTTTTGAGACAGGGTCTCGCCTTGTAGTTCAGGCTGGCCCTTAACTCACTATGTACTACTACTCGCCTTGTAGTTCAGGCTGGCCCTGAACTCACTATGTAGCCCGGGCAAGCCTCGAACTCAGCAATCCTCCTGTCTCTGCCTCCTGAGTGCTGGGATTACAGGCATGAGCCACCACATCCAGCACAGTGGTATGTGGTATTGGTTGCTGGTGGGCTGAGTCACCATGCCCAGCATTGTATGTGGTTACCAGGGATTGAACTCAGGACCTTGCACTTGCGAGGCAGGCGCCGGAACCACTGACCTAAATCTCCAGCCCCAAATAATTCTTTTTCTTGAGACAGGGTCTCACTTTGTAGTTCAGGGTGGCCCTGAGTTCACTAGGTAGACCAGACAGACAAGCCTTGAACTCACAGCAATCCTCCTGCCTCTGCCTCCCAAGTGCTGGAATTACAGGTGTGAGCCACCACACCTGGCACCTGTGGTATGTGGTACTGATTGCTGGTGGGTGTGAGTCACCACACCCAGTGTTATTGTATGTGTTTACCAGGGATCGAACTCTGGACCTTGGGCTAGCTAGGCAGGTGCTGGAACCACTGAGCTAAATCTTCAGCCCCAATAATTCAATTTTTAATGAATAAGATAGACCACAAATAGCTGACATCTGTCAGGCTTTAAGCAGTATGTACCAGGTTATAGAGACAGCTGCTTATCAGTCCCTGACCTCTGATCTGCATTCTAGTCTGAGGGACAGATTGTAAGCACAATATAACCCGCAGGCCTCCAGCCAAGGGTGCCTTCTTCACCTCACAGATGCATCTGTTCTTACACAGGTTTAGAAGATCAGGTTTCTCTGTTCTGTGTGTGACTATTTAGCACGGAAGATCCCAACAGTGGTTCTACGGGCCAAACTATACATTCTACTATATGTATATTTGTGATAGTCTCTTAAAAATAGTTCTTTAAAAAGGGGAAAATACCTATTAAAGTTCAGTGATGGCTGTAGCACACAGATACTTTTAGAATTACTGTTCTATGTATAAGAAATTTTGCTCCCTTCCTTTCAATCCAGTTCTTGAAATTATGGCCTGAACTGTAAAAGAAACCTAGTACTATATGTAAGGAAAACTCCCATCCTTAAAAAAAATATTGCTTAAATTATTTATATATAATATACACAAATCAGAATATATAAACAAAAGGTCAAAATAATCCAAAATCACTCAGTAGAAATGGACACCCTCAATTTTTTATTATGTTTCCAGTTTTTTCCATACGTGTAGAATTTTTTTAAAATTGTGTCATATATTGCCAGGCATGGTGGTACAGACCTATAATCCCAGCTGCTTACATAGTTGAAGCAGGAGAATTACACAATCAAGGCCAACCCAGACAATTCTGAGAGACCATGTCTTAAGATAAACTTTTAAAAGAGTTGGGGATATAGCTTCATGCTTCCCAGAACCAGTGTGTGGAGAGAGTATATTATGCTGTACATGCTGTTTATAATCTGCTACTTTCAGTTAGTATTTTGTGAACATCTTTCCAAAACAATAGTTATATTACCAGGACTCCTATTATTTTTTTGAGACAGACTGTGTTGTCCAGGCTGGCCTCTAGCTCCTGGGCCTAAGGGACCCTCCTGCCTCAGGCTCCTGAGCAGCTGGGATGACAAGCCCACACCATCCTGCCCACCTAATAGGACAGTATTTTAATGATACTCTGTTCTGAATTTTTAATTATTGAAGTTTTCAACTTTCTGTTATCCTTAAGCATCTATATATGAGCCTAAAGTTTTATTAGTAAAGAAAGAGAAGAAGGAAGAAGGGGAAATTACCTCAAGCACCTATAGCAAAGCTCCCTAGAAAGCATCTCCATCTCTCTCCAAAATGCTGCATTTGTGCCTCTCATCTCATTCTCATTTTGTATGCAAATGCCCAAACCCCTCCACTGCTTAGCACTAACTCCTTTCCTCCCTGCCCCATCCCTCCTCCTATGACCATCAGTCTTTCATTCCTTATTGTGACAAGTTTTATTCACCAAACTTGCTGAGACATACAATAAAATTCAATAGTTTTTATATTTTTTCACTACTATGTGATTTCACATTTTTATCTACCCAAATAGAACCACCATAGCTTTTAAATTCCCCATTCCTTAGCCCTTGCTTATGGATTTGCCTGTTCTGTATATTTCATAAAAATAGAATCATATGGGCCAGAGGGTTAGCTCAGTGGTTCCGGTGCCTGCTTCGCAAGCACAAGGTCCTGAGCTCGATCCCTGGTAACCACATACAATGCTGGGCGTGGAGACTCACGCCCACCAGCAATCAATACCACATACCACATACCACAGTGCCGGGCCATGGTGGCTCACGCCTGTAATCCCATCACTCAGGAGGCAGAGACAGGAGGATTACTGAGTTCTGGGCTTCCCTGGGCTACATAGTGAGCTCAGGGCCAGCCTGAACTGCAAAGTGAGACCCAGTCTCAGAAAAAAAAAAAAAAAAGAATCATACAAGGAAGCTTTTTGTGACTAGCTCCCTTCATTGAGCACAATCTTTAGAGTTCATTCAGGTTGTAGCATATACTAGTACTTCCTTTTATTGCCGAATAATATCATTACATGTATATGTCACATTTTATTTACCCATTCATCTGTTAATGGAATTTGGATTGTTCCTTTTTTTCTACTGTGAAACTGCTGTTATGAGCAGTTGTGTACAAGCTTTTATGTGAATGTAAAATTTTCTTCTTTTGTTTTGTTTTGTTTTGTTTTGTTTTTTGGTACAGGGAATCAAACTCAGGACCTTGCGCTTGCCAGGCAGGTGTGGCACCACTGAGCTAAATCCCCAATGCTTGAACATAAAATTTTCTCTAGGGTATATACCTAGAAGTAGAATTTCTAGGTCTTGTATTAACTCCATGTTTAACACTTTGAGGAGTTGTCAGACTGATTTTCCAAAGGTCTGCACCATTTACAGTGCCTTCAGCAATATCTGAGCATTCCAGTTTCTCAATATCATCAACAGCATTTGTTATTTTCTTTTTTTTAATCATCCTAGCGGGAATGAAGTAGTATCTGATTGTGATTTTTGTCTGATGACTAATGATGTTAGGCATCTTTTTGTGTGCTCAATGGGTACTTTGTCTTCTTTGAAGAAATGTCTATTTAGATTCTTCACCCAGTTTTCTGTTTATTAGTAACACAGAATAATGAGGTTCATTTTGCTATGTTGGTACATACATATAATGTATTTTGATTATTTTCATCTCAATAATACCCCTCTTCTTTCCCCCTCCCCCAATCCCTTTCATAGTCTCCAAAAATCTACCTTCTAGGTTACTGTCACTGCTCCATTTTTTAGATTTTAAATTATGTATATAAGAGGGAGCATTCAATATTTCCATCCATTTTTCCTGAAAATGACATAATTTTATTCTTCTTCACAGCTGAATTATATCCCATTGTGTATATAACCCACATTTTTGGAGGGGATTAATGATCATCCACGTGGTTTCTATGGTTTAGCCACTGTGAACTGCACTGCAGTAAACAGGGGTATGCATGTATCACTGTAAGATTCTGTCTTTAATTCTCTCAGGAGGAAACCAAGGAATAGTATAGCTAAAAAAAAAATGGTATTGCTATTTTCAGTTCCTTGAAAAATCTCCATACTGTTTTCCATAGTGCTCACACTAATTTATATTCCATTAGTAGTATAGAAAAGTTCTTCCCTCCCAGTCTCACTAGTAGACCTTGTTTTTTCGTATGCTTGATGACATCCATTCTAATTTAGGTGAGATGGAATCTCAGTGTTGTTTTTTTCCCCCCAAAGGTATCCTCTGTTTTTATTTTGTTTAATTAAGTAGTCCATGTTTGCAGTACATGAAGTTTACAATCATCATGGAACCACAGTTTATTTCTTTTTTAATCCTCTTCTGTTTCCACCATCCTTCCTCCCTCTTTCTCTGATTATCATTCTTTTGGGGAAAATCCTGATTTTTCATTCTTGTTGATATTATTAATCATAGTTCATGTTATAGTATATAATATTTATATTCATTGAGGTTATTAGGTTTTTTGTTTTTGAGACAGAGTCTTGCTTTGTAGTACAGGCTGACCCTGAGCTTACTATGTAGCCCAGGCTAGTCTCAAACTTACAGCAATCCTCCTGCCTCTGCCTCCCAAATGCTGGGATTCAGGCGTGAGCCACCACTCCTGGCATTGTGGTGTATGGTACTGATTGCTGGGATTATGGGCATAAGTCACCAAGCCCAGCATTGTGGTATGTGGTACCAGGGATTGAACTCGGGACCTTGCGCTTCCAAGGCAGACACCAGAACCACTGAGTTAAATCCCCAGCCTGAGGTTATTAGGCTTCTGTGTGTGACATATCTTTATTCTACTTATTTCACCTTCCTCTCCTCCTCACTTCTTTCCCTTGTTTCCTTGGGCCCTATTGCAAGAGATCTGTCCCTCCATGCCCTTCTACCCGTCCTTTTTGTTTGTTTGTTTGTTTGTATCTTAAGACATTTTCTGGTATTTAAGCTTGTGTGTCTTATTTATTTCACTCACATTAGATTTTCTAGATGCATCCATTTTCCTACAAATGTCTCAAATTTGTCCTTCTTTATAGCAAAGTAGTCTTCCATATATATTGCTATCACATTTTTTTTTAATCCAGTTGTCTGTTAATGGGTTTACAGACTGCTTTCAGGATTCAGCTATTACAAATTGTGCTACTGTAGACATTTGTATGAGGATACCTAGAAGGGTGATAGTTGGGTTATATGGGATATATAATTTTAGTTATTTGAGAATACAGACTGATTGGGGGATGGTGCAGGGATAGAACTCAGGCCCTTGTGCTTGCAAGGCAGGCACAGTATCACTTGAGCTAAATCCTTGGCCCCTACATACTGATCTCTGTAATGGCTTGTATAGTTTGTAGTACAATACCAACAATACAAGAAGGCTCCTTTTTCACTACAGTCACACCAGTATTGTTATTGTTTATTTATTAATGATTGACATTCCTTCCAGAGTAAGATGGAATCTTAGCATAGTTTTAATTTGCATTTTTTAATAGCTAGGGATGTTGAACGTTTTTTCATATATTTGTTGACCTTTTGTACTACTTCCTCTGTGAAGCATCTGTTCATTTCTCTTGCTCATTTCTTGATCAAGTCTTTTAGGTAGTTTAATTTTTTAATTTAAAAAAAATTTTTTTTAGTTCTTTAACTATTTTAGATGTTAGTCCTCTGTCTGAGGAGTAGCTAGCAAAAACTTTTTTCAGAGGCTGGGGATTTAGCTCAGTAGCACCGCTACCAGCCTGGCAAGTCCAAGGTCCTGAATTCAATCCCTGGTACACCAAAACAAGGGGAAAAAAAAGTTCCTGTTGGGAGCAATCCTATTGCACAATTGGGACTGTGACTGGGCCAAGCTTTGCTGCCTGCAGACCAACTGTGGCATGTCTGGACTTGGGGTCTTGACTCTTGTTTTCACCTCCAGTGGCAGCAGGAACTCTGATGGTCCCGCATGCTCTAGTGCTCCAAGGAAGGACTACTCTGGGATCTTCAAGGTTCTTCAAGGATTATCAGCAGCATCTGCTCTACCCTACAGGATCCTCATGGTTCTTTAAGGATTATTGACAGCATCTGCCCTGTGCTCTGAGTCTTTTGTTACTGAAAATGTATAAATAAAGGTGTGGCAATCAATCAGGGGTCTTTTGCTACTCAGAGCAGTATGGATCAGGCCCAAAGTCAGCTCTTCTCTAAGTCTTATTTCCCTCTGTTTATTAATTCACCTTGTTCTACTGAGCTCACAGGAGACTAGAGCTTAACTAGAGGTTCTAGTAACATCCTCTTTCCTGCTTTCCTACAATTTCTCCTTTTTCACTCTACTAATTGATTCTTTTGCAGTACAGAAGCTTTTAGTCTGATATAATCCCATTTGTTGTTTCTTCTTGTTATTGTGCAATTAAGGTTCTGTTTAGAAAATCCTTTCTTACATTTATGTCTTCAATTGTTTTACCTATTTTATCTTATGGTAGTTTTAATATTTACATTTTTGATCTATTTTTATTTTAATTTAGTATACAATGAGAGGTATGGGTCCAGTTCAGTCTTCTCCAAACAGATAACCTTTTTTCCCACAACCACTTATTGAATAGGCTGTCTTTTTCAACATATGCTTTTGGCCCCTTTATCAAAGATCCCATAGATTAATATATCTAAGGAAGTTTCTGTATTTTCTTTTCGGTTCCTTTGATCCATGACTGTTTTTGTTCAAGTACCACGCTGTTTTTATCACTATTGCTTTGTAGTACAGCATGAAATTGGGTAATTTGAGGCTACTCTCCTTGCTTTTGTTGCCAAACATTGTTTTTGTTATTCTGGATCTCTTCTAGTTCCATGTGAATTTTAGGATTGTTTTCTCTGTAAAGTTTGCAGTTGGTATTTTGATTGGGACTGAATTTAATCTGTATAACAGTTTTGGGAGTATGGCCATTTTGGGTTTGGGGAAATTTTGGAATTTTTTGTTTGTTTGTTTGTTTGTTGTTTCAGATTGTTGAGACAGAATCTCACTATATAGCCCAGGCTGGCCTTGAACCCAAAGTGATTCTCCTGCCTCCACATCCCGAGTTCTGGAACTACAGCATGTACCACCACACCCAACCATGCCCATATTGATATTATTGGCTAAATTTTGTTTTGATTTGCATTTTCCTTATGGCTAAAGATGATGAGCATTTTTTAAAATAGACTTATTGGCCATTTATAGGAAGCTGAGGCAGGTAGATTATGAGATCAAGGCCAGCCTGGACTATATAGTGAGACCCTGTCTCAGAAAAACAAAATTAAAAAAAAACCCAAAGCCTGAATTAAATTATCAGATATTTGTACTATTCTTTTGAGGAGTGTCTGCTCATTTACATATTTATTTATTGGGGTTGGGTTTTTTTTTTTTTTGAGACGAGGTCTCACTTTGTAGTTCAGGCTGGCCCCGAGCTCACTATGTAGCCCAGGCAAGCCTCCAACTCAGCAATCCTTCTGCCTCTGTCTCCTGAGTGCTGGGATTATAGCATGAACCACCAGCATTGTGATATGTGGTACTGATTGCTGGTGGGTGTGAGTCACTACACATGGTATGGTTGTATGTGGTTACCGGGGATTGAACCAGGGACCTTGTGCTTGCTAGGTAGGCACCAGAACTGCTGAGCTAAATCTCCGACCCTAGTCATCTCATTTTTGACAAGGGGCTAAAAATATGCTGGAGAAAAGATGGTCTCTTTAACAAAAAATGCTGGGTAAACTGGATATACATATGTAGAAGACTGAAACTAGCTCCGGCTCTCACCCTGTACTAAAATGAAATCAAAATTACACCTGTAATCCCCACTCGGGAGGCAGAGGCAGGAGGATTGCTGAGTTTGAGGCTTGCCTGGCTACATAGTGAGCTCAGGGCCAGCCTGAACTATAAAGCAAGATGCTGTCTCAAAAAAAAAAGAAATCACCTAATCCATGATAGAAAAGCTTTAATCTTAGGTTTTCTTTTATAACCTTAATCTTGTAACTCATTTTAGCTTCCCCATTGTCTGCCTTTATACAACTCTATCCATTTCTCCAGTCAACACACAGGAGCTTGAAAATCTAACAAAGGAGACTACCTCTCAGAAAATGAAATAGGGGCCGGGGATTTAGCTCAGCGGTTCCACTTCCGGCATCCTCCTGGCAAGTGCAAGGTCCCAAGTTTGATCCTGGTAAACACTACCACAATGCCAGCCAGCCGTGGTGACTCATGCCTGTAATCCCAGCACTTGGGAGGCAGAAACTGGAGAATTGTTGTGAGTTTGAGGCTTGCCTGGGCTACCCAGTGGGCTCAGGGCCAGTCTGAACTACAATGCAAGAAAAAAAAAAAAGAAAGAAAGCAGGAAAAAAAAAGATTGTAAATACTTTCTTCTTAATATTAATGTGACTTGGGCCAGAGGGTTAGATCAGTGGTTCCGGCGCCTGCCTCGCAAGCGCAAGGTCCTGAGTTCGATCCCCAGTAACCACATACAATGCTGGGCATGGAGACCCATGCCCACTAGCAATCAATACCACATACCACAGTGCCAGGTGTGGTAGCTCAGGCCTGTAATCCCAGCACTCGAGAGGCAGAGACAGGAGGACTGCTGAGTTCGAGGTTTGCCTAGTCTACATAGTGAGCTCAGAGCCAACCTGAACTACAAAATGAGACCCTGTCTCAAAAAAAAATTAATGTGACTTAATTTGATACAAATAGTTGTATTTTAATGTAATTGTCCTTCACACAATATTCATTACTCATATGCATTTTTATTGAATATATTAGTATTACCTATGTCCTTGAGCATATGTAATTTGCCCAGCTTTTTCTACACTCCACATGAAGAGAGGTGACCTTGTGACTTAAATAAGTTAAATTAGAAGAAATGGTACTATTCAGGGCTCAATTAAATGATGAATAAGAGGAAGGTAATGGGAGATTTTAAAGTCACAGTGAGTGATGAATGAATTAGGAGAAGTTCGGCATGAAGAGGGTGAGTGAGTAAAGGTGCTGGGCCTGAACTTGAAAGCACAGAAGACTAGAACTCTAGGAGACTACTCTGCCCCAGCGCCGATGAGTGACCAGAATAAACTGTGTCTTGGGGCAGACAATCTTGAATAAGAGAAAACTTTAGCTTACTAGAGGTAAAATTTGGGAAGAAAAGACTTCCTAGGATTCCAGTTGTGAAGGTTTTAGTAAAATTGAGCAAGATTTGTATACTTTAAGAGTTCTATACCATGAGCTAGACATATTAAGATTGTATCAGGCTCTTCATGTTTGCCAGGGCTTGTAACAGAATAATACAGGAAATAAAATTAATGCCCACTCCCATGTAGGAGAGGAAATGCTAACACTAGCCATATTCACAGGCATCCTAATGCCCAGCTTAGCCTGCATCCAAAAAATTCAATACAGTCCCAGTAAGGACGGTAAGAATCTATAGCCCATAGTCATTAGAGAAGAACAAATATTCTGGAGTTCAAAGGAGAAAAGACAGTCCCTTGGTCAACTAATATTGTACATTTTAATATGTATTACCTGCAAAGTTTCAGTGTGCTTCTATGAATACATGATATATCAGTCATGAATTTTCCCATCTGTTAGCCTGGGTGCTATATCTGTGTCTAAGACACCTCTGTGCCCCTCAGTGCCTTGTACCCTTTCAGACATCCTACATAGTTTTTCCTTAGTTATGTCACTCTTCATACTTTTTTTGTAATTGGAATTAGTCATCGTTTATTGCTAAAGACAAAGTCTTGAAAGAGAACAGGAAAAGGGTGACCCTGAAATCCTGAGACTTTCAAATGTGGCCTTGAAAGAGGCCTGGCCTTTTGTCACAGTTGAATTCATGGTGATCTTAAAATGAAGGGGAATCTCAGGACTTGGGCCTGGGTAATGCAGAAAGTGTGGCGGCTTCCCACCTGCCCCTTCAGACTGTGCTATCAGAGTTCCATCTCACATGGACTTTCTCCTTTTGGACTCTTTTCTCCATCTGGAAATGCTGTGGGGAAGGGCATTTCCCTGACTTCTAGGGAGGTGACATTAGGATCCCTTTCTTTCCCTTTCTCTCCAGGTGCCAAGCTCTCCTGATGAAATGTGTTCTGCCCCACTGGGCTCTGGGGGCAGTGTCTGGTGCTGTTGATGCCCTTATTCGAACTTTCCAGAATGGATAGTCCTCCAAAGCTGACTGGAGAGACCCTCATCGTCCACCACATCCCCCTAGTGCACTGTCAAGTCCCAGACAGGCAGTGCTGTGGAGGGGCAGGTGGAGGTAGTGGGAGCACAAGACCCCACCCCTTCTGCCCAGCCGAGCTCGGCATCGCCCAGCCCGACCAGGACCTGGGACAAGCTGACTCCCTGCTCTTCAGCAGTCTGCGCTCTGCTCCAGGGCCAGCTACAAAGTCTGCAGACAGCACCAAGAGTAGAGGCCGGGATGGAAGAGGCCCTGGGGCCCCCAAAAGACACAATCCCTTCTTGCTGCAGGAGGGTGTGGGTGAGCCAGGACTCGGTGACCTGTATGATGACAGCATCGGTGACAGTGTCACGCAGCAGTCCTTCCACCTGCACAGCAGTGGTCAGCCTACCTTCCATCTGTCTGCTTTCCAGCTGCCAGCATCTGGCCCTGGAGTGGGCAGGCCGTGGGTGGCCACGCGCAGCCGGGCTGGAGTAGTGGAGGGGCAGGAACAGGAGCCAGTGAAGACCTCAGATACCCAGCAGCGTGGCACGAGCCACTGCTGCCGGCCAGAGCTGATGGAAGCAGAGACCATGGAGCTGGATGAAGGTGGGGGTCCTGCTGGGAGCGGCAGTGGAGGGGGAGCCAGTGATACCTCTGGCTTCTCCTTTGACCACGAGTGGAAGCTCAGTTCAGACGAATCCCCAAGGAACCCGGAACGCCCCGGCTTGGGAGCTCAGCACTGCCGCTGCAGTAGCACATCCAGCCAGTCGGAGGCAGCGGACCAGTCCATGGGCTACGTCAGTGACTCCTCCTGCAACAGCTCGGACGGTGTGCTGGTCACCTTCAGCACGCTCTACAGCAGGATGCACGGAAATTCCCGTGCCGATCTCAACTCGGGCCCGCGGTCTTACAGTGACTCTTCCTTCTGCAGCCACTCGGACCCTGGCGCCTTCTACTTGGACCTGCAGCCCTCCCCGGCAGAGTCTAAGATGTCGTGCGAGTCCCACCACCCTGAAAGTGGAGAAAGGGAAGGGGGCTGTGGTTGTCCTCACGCCTCATCTCCTGAGCTTGATGCCAACTGCAACTCCTACCGCCCACACTGTGAGCCGTGCCCAGCTGTGGCTGACCTCACAGCCTGCTTCCAGAGTCAGGCCCGCCTTGTTGTGGCCACACAAAATTACTATAAACTTGTCACCTGTGACCTGTCCTCTCAGTCTTCCCCAAGTCCAGCTGGCTCTTCTATCACTAGCTGCTCTGAGGAGCAAACCAAGATAAGTCCCCCACCAGGCTCTGACTCAGACCCTGGCCCCAGTCAGCCCTCTGAGTATTACCTCTTCCAGAAGCCAGAAGTCCAGCCAGAGGAACAGGAAGCAATGGGGTCCTCAGCAGGAGCAGCAGGTGTCGTGGGCCCCACTGTGCTCGAGGGACAAGTGTACACGAACACTTCACCCCCCAACCTCAGCACTGGACGCCAGCGCTCCCGCAGCTATGACCGCAGCCTTGAGCGCAGCCCTCCTGTCCGCCTGGGCTCACTGGAACGCATGTTGAGCTGCCCAGTACGCTTGAGTGAGGGTCCTGCCGCCATGGCTGGGCCTAGCTCCCCACCCAAGAGGGTCACCTCCTTTGCTGAGCTGGCCAAGGGCAGGAAAAAGGCTGCAGGCTCCGGCTCCCCCCCACTTCGGCTGAGCGTTGGGGACTCCTCCCAGGAGTTCTCGCCTATCCAAGAAGCACAGCAAGACAGGGTGGGTGCACTGGATGAGGGCACTCGCTGTAGCCATAGCCTGCCGTCCATGCCCTTGGGGCCAGGCCTGGACCTACTTGGCCCAGAGCCCTGGTCCACCCAGATCTGTCAGGGCCCTCAGTCCAGTGAGACGCCATCTGCTGGCCTCAGAGCTGCTGGGCAAGGCCCCCTGACACAGCTGATGGATCCAGGGCCTGCTCTCCCCGGGACCCCAGCCAACAGCCATACCCAGAGGGATGCAAGAGCTAGAGCTGACGGTAAGGAACTTAGAGGCTGGACAATGCCAGAAGCTGTGCAAGGCCTTGGCCTCCTTGTAATAGGTCCCTGCAACCACTGCATTCATACCGGTCAAGGTTTCTCAGCCTAGATCTGTTATCTTCAGTTCAGGGTGAGTCTGCTGCACTAGGGTGGGAGCAGAGGGAAGAGGAGAGAGTGAAAAAAAGTGTCTGAAAAAGTACTTAAACCACAATAAAATTAACTTAAAAATACTAAAGCCCCAGTATGGCAAAAAAAAAAAAAATACTGTACACAGAAAAGATCAGATCAGTAGAACTCAGATATAGTAGGACTGGTAAATTGGAAAAAAAGTACTCAGCAGATTGTGATTTTTGAGCCTGGGTGCCTGGAAAGATAATGGGACCATAAATAGAGACCATAAAATAGACATAGATTTGCTGAAAGAGTGATAAGCATCAAAAGTTTACAGACTTTAAGGGGTATGTCCAACAGGAAAGCCACACTGGGTGTCAGGAAGCCCGCTCCTTGCTCATTCTCTGATGAGCTGAGGCCTAAGCGAGGTGCAGGGCACACACCTAGTCCCAGACTCTCAGGGAAATAAAGCAGTAAAATCAATTGAGGTCAAGGGCTGCCTGGGCAGCACAGTGAGACTGTTTGTCTACTTAAAAAAGAAAAGAGCCTATGACCTGGCCTCCCTGGGCCAGCCCTCTCCCTCTTCTTCTCAACTTTATATTTTAAGCAATTGTTTTATAGCAGCCTCCATGTTCCAATGGTTCTGGTGACAGAGAGATGATGAGAGGGACAGAGGCAACCTCTGCCATCTAGGAATTGCAGCTGGGACCAACACAGAAAAGGAAACATCATTAAAATGCAGAGGTGGCAGTGTATGGTGCTGGCCATTGATTGACAGGGCTATCTGAATTAGACGAAAATGTCAGGGAGAATCGCTACACAATTTACATTTAAGCCCAGTTAGAAGATGACCAGAATAGGCTTTGCAGAGACTTGTAAAAATGTTCCAGACTCAGAGAATGGTCTGCACCAAAGAAAGTATAGCCTGATGCTTTCCAGGAACAGCAAGTGCAGTAATGTGGTATAGCCACTGAGGGATACGGATGGGACCAGGGACGATTTTAATCAAGGAAGTAGCTCTGTTGTCATTTTGGTTTGGTTTTTTGTTTGCTTAGTAACATGTTCTGACTTGCATTTTAGAAAAGTCACTGGTAGTTTGGCTGAAACATGGGCTCCAAGGGGTGTCTCTTAAAGTCATGAGAGACCACTGTGTAGACTGGAAAGTCATTGCAATAAAAGTGGGAGTTAAAGCTATGTGAGTGGATGAGAGCAAACAGCGAGAATGTTACGAAGTTATAAAGCTGACAAGGGTAGCGCTCTGGAGATCACATGATTTATAAGGTACCAGAGCAGACCTCAAAAGAGACAGATGAGCCGGGCGTGGTGGCTCACGCCTGTAATCCCAGCACTCGGGAGGCAGAGACAGGAGGATTGCTGAGTTCGAGGCTTGCCTGGGCTCCACAGTGAGCTCAGGGCCAGCCTGAACTACAAAGTGAGACCCTGTCTCAAAAAAAAAAAAAAGAGAGAGAGAGAGACAGATGAATTAGCCAGAAAAAAACAGAAGAAAAACAGAAGATGCTGACATCAGAGGAACCAAAGAAGAGGAATTTCAAAAAAGAGTTAGGTTCAAGCAAATGAGGTCTAAAGAAAAGTTACCCAAGATAATGGTGACAAATCTTAAAAACATCATTCAGGTAGGTCAGGAGTGAAGAAACCTCAGGGGCTTGGAAAGAGAAGGAAGGAGAGACAGAGGCGCCAGGTCCCCCGCAGTTGTACCTGTAGTCTTTGAGGTCTGTGTCTTCTCAAAGGAAGAGGTTAAAAAGCCATAAAGCATGTTAACTGTGCCATTAGAGGCTATAGTCCGTCAAAAGACTTTACACTCCTTAACATACTCAGGACTTGGGCTTGAGGCACAGGGTGCACGGAGGTCTACAGGAAAGAGGTAGAGCTGGGGATCGGTCAGGGCATTTGGAGCCACTCCCTTCAGGGACTGCCAGGGTCTGGTGGGTGTATCTGATGGTATGGCTGGCATTCTGCAGCCAAGAAAAATCCTAGGCAGAAATGAGAGCAAACGGATTAAAAGTACTTTTTCTACCAGAAAAGATTTTTCCTAGCAAGATGCTACTCTGTTCTATAACTCCAGTGACCTATAACAGAGCTCTTGTCTTCTTTCTTCTTTTCTCATTTTATGAAAGAAATAAAATTCTTTAACAAAATAATAAAATGAAATAGTTATTTCAGTGTGTATCATAATCTTCAAAGTAGTTAGTACAAGACAAGCAAAAAAAGACAAGAAAGAAATTCGATAATCCAAAATTTTCTTTTCAATGAACTGAGACTAGTCATATAAATTAAATAAATTAGCATATATATTAAAATATTTGTTAAACAATAGGGTAGGTAATGTGGAGAATTATGTGAACTACTTCTTATTTATTAGAAAGAAGCTGAAAAGGCACTTTGAGATTCTGAGCAACAGGGACCTAGGACCTTCTCACTGATTTACATCTCTGGCCCTTTTTATATGGCTAAATTGCTACATTGCCCAAATGTATACCCAAAATTCTGGGGTTATGGCCATGTACCACCACACCCAGCTAGATCTTGCCATATTTTGAAAGAAGAAAGGAGACACCAGTGTAAAATTTGATATGTAAACTGTATTTGAGTTGATTTGGGATATTTGTTTTGATTTTTTTTTTTTTTTTTTTTTGCAGTGCCAGGGATCGAACTTGGGCCCTCGTACTTACAAGGTAGATGCAGCACCATTTGAGCTAAATCCCCAGCCCTGATTTGGGATATTTGATTGCAAACTCAGAATGAGTCAGCAGTTTGGAAAATTTAAATGCTGGATTTAGACATAGACTCCAACAGGGAAGAGTTGATAATAGCCTCCACTCTTGAACCAGTGAATGCTTTAGTATTCCACAGTTCTGGGCAGTGGATTTTAGGAAAGAACTAAGGCTATTTTACCCAGAGAAGAGCATGTTCAGGTGAAGGTTATCTCTGTCTCCAATTTTCTTAAGAGCTGTGGTATAGAATAGTGAGAAAACTTGTTCTCTGTCTTCCCTGAGCGTAGAGTGGGCCCCCTCGTACCTGATCTTATTCTTTTGTCCTATATCATGTCCAAGGAGTTTAGCAGGGAGGATGGAGACATGGCTTATACAGGGAGTTTATAGAGCTGTGGTTGAAAGAAACCTAATCTGATAGCCAGCATCACCTTAGCCTTGAAATATGATTAAATAAATGGAAAGAAAGAAGACATTCTCAATGGGAAAATCAGTGTGCTTAAAATGGGGATGGGGTGTCAGAGATTTAGCTCAATGGTTCTAGTGCCTGCCTAGCAAGCTCAAGGTCCTTGGTTCAGTCCCTGGTAACCACAGACAACAATACTGGGCTTGGTGACTCACACCCACCAGCAATCAGTACCACACACCACAAATGCCGGGTTTGGTGTCCCAAGGCTGTAATCCCAGCACTCAGGAGGCAGAGGCAGGAGGATTGCTGAGTTCAAGGTTTGCCTGAAATACATAGTGAGCTCGGGGCCAGCCTGAACTACAAAGTGAGACGCTGTCTCAAAAAAAAAAAAAAATGGCGATGGGGTGGGAAGAGTAGTCACAGGGATGTTAGGTGTGGAAATATGAGGGGGAGATAGATGCCTAATTTGAGACAGGTAAAGGTACCTACTTACCTGAGTACTTTAGACTTTATTCTGCGGGCAGTGGGAACCACAGAAGATAAAATAAATTGGTATTTCAAGAAACTAGCTGATTTATGTAAGGTGATTCTAGATGCAGTGAAATGCCTGAATCAAAAGTGAGAATCGCGGGCCGGAGGGTTAGCTCAGTGGTTCCGGCGCCTGCCTCGCAAGCATAAGGACCTGAGTTCGATCCCCGGCTACCACATAGAATGCTGGGCGTGGTGGCTCACGCCTGTAATCCCAGCACTCGGGAGGCAGAGACGGGAGGATTGCTGAGTTCGCGGCGGCTTGCCTGGGCACCATAGTGAGCTCAGGGCCAGCCTGA
>PVIC010031925.1:0-21010 GCA_004025085.1 Thryonomys swinderianus | reverse complement strand
TTTTTTTTTTTTTTTTTTTTTGAGACAGGGTCTAGCTTTGTAATTCAGGCTGGCTCTGAGCTCACTATGGAGCCCAGGCAAGCCTCGAACTCAGCAATCCTCCTGTCTCTGCCTCCCGAGTGCTGGGATGACAGGCGTGAGCCACCATGCCTGGCACTGTGGTATGTGGTATTGACTGCTGGTGGGTGTGAGTCACCATGCCCAGCATTGTATGTGGTTACCGGGATCGAACTCAGGACCTTGCGCTTGCAAGGCAGGTGCTAGAACCACTGAGCTAAATCTTTGGCCCTGATGACTTTGTTTTAACAGTGATGCCAGCTTTCATTATTCTTTGGCTTATTTAATTATTTATATTTATTTTTGTGTGTGGTACCGGAGACCGAACTCACAAACTTGTATTTGCAAGGAATCCCTGGCCCAGTTTGTTCTTGTTTTAAGGCTTTCATAATAATTACTCTTTCTCTTGAAATATTGTCTTACGTCCTCACCTGGTTGGCTCCTTGTGATTTCCACTTAAGTATAAATACCAGCCTTTCCATGGGCGTTTCCTAACCAGACAGTCTAACACAAAGCTAAAGACACTGTCCTGTGCAATGATTTTAGTTCTCTGCATAGCTTCTGCTTCTGTGTTCGTTTTCTCTCCCCCTCCCAGAAGAGACGAAGGACCTTCTCTGTCATGTTTATTGCCATGTTATAAGTGCTGCATAAATATCTGCTTGGTTGGTGGGAGATGAATAGGAACTGAGGTGATGCCATTGGAGGAGCGGTGAGAGGACATTACACACCCATTTCCCGAGGATCAGTAAAGTTTTCAAACGCAAATACTCTGCAAGGGATGATGGCTGTTGACTGTAGTGCAGCTGCCCTAGAGGCTGAGGCAGAAGAATCAAGTTCAAGGCCAGCTTGGGCAATATAATAAGACCCTATCTCCAAATAAAAAGGACCAAGGATTTCCCTCGGGGGTAGAATGGCCCTCGGTTCCATTCCCCAGCACTGGGGAAGAAAAGCCAAAAGGAAGAAGCAAAAGAAAAAGCCCACAGAGCTTGCGCAGATCCTTGCATGTGGCCCTTGCCAGTGCCCTGTCTCACTCTCCCTTCCTGAAAGGGCTGTAAAGATTCTGCCTGTCAGAAAAGTCCCGAGTACTTCCTGCTTAGCAGAGATAAAAGAGAAGCACACTCGGGACAAAGTGTAAATGAGTAAGAAAAATAACCAGGGAATCCACTGACTGAAAGAAGCCTTTTAACAAATGCAAGAGGCGGCAGTTTGCATGCTTCAGTCTGAGAAAACCTGTCTACAGAGGCTCATTATGTGTGTGACTGATTTAGCCCAACGTTCAGCCAGTGGCTTCAATAGAGAGTCCATGCTCTCCTTCAGCATCTCAATCGTGTGCACCAGGAACAGCAGAGGTGGTAGGGGCTGCGGAGGCTTGAGACAGATGTGGCAGAACGTTTCTAGTGAGGGAGGCAAGACAGGGCCCACGGCTCCGAGAGTGATGTGAAGGGCTGGACGAACCGTGGGTTCCTCCTTACCCTCCTGAGTGCAGTCCACGATGGCCTTGGTGTCACGGCACCCACCGCGAAGCCACACTTGGCTGAGGGTCAGAACAGCCACTTGTGAGGATCCAGCCTAGAACTGAGAGGCAACAGCTGAATAAGAACATATGACTCTTCCAGGAGTATCGTGGTTTCTTAATGCCAGTGCTCAGTGGGTCTCACTGGCCGGGGGAGAGCATGTTCTGTCCAGCTGACTATTCGACTTAGGGCGGCGATTTTATTTGGAAGCCCTGCTGTTGGTGGCATTTTCTTCCCTTCTGTAGAATATGGTGAGGAGCAGATTGTGGTTTTTATTTTCACTTTGTCCACACTTGGAAGAAAATTTAAATATCGGATTTGGGAACTTGAGAAAGTGGTTAGGCTTAGGTGAGTTCTGGGTTGGCTAAGCAGGTGGTATTTAGGACTTCTGGGTTTTAAACTTTGTTTTACCAATGATACTTAAGATATTTGCAGGAAAAAGATTTGCTATGAGGTAAATGTTCTCACTTTTACTTAAATCACAGTTCTTCAGGGAGAAAAGATTTAAGGTGTATTTCTTCCTTTGCTGTATGGTTAGTGTTTCATTTTTAATGAGGTAATGTTTTTGGGTTTTTTTTTTTTCTGATTGTAGTAGGGATGTTGAGAACAGCCAGTTAGGATATGAAATAGACAAGTGTCATGCAGATAATTTGATGAGGCCATGTTTCCTGTAAGGAAAAATAATTCTTTAGGAGGAACAGCTGAAGTTCTTCATTAGTATCTATCTGACCCCTTTGTAAGGTTAATAGCAATGCAAAAGCTAAATAGTGTTCAGAGGTAATTTAAATCTGAAGCCAAGCCAAGAAATACCATTGTACTTTGCTACAGTTCAATTCAGAGAGAGAAACACTGTGTATGTGTTAGTAAGTGAGTGCTATTTTAAAATATAGTATGGAGTGTATTTTGTAGAAATAGGCTAACTGGTGGATGCTGACTGTTGGGATTCTTAGGCGCTGAAGTGGACCAGCTTGCCCTTTCTGTAGGAAACCTATTGAAAAGCCAACAGTTATCTAGACATACACTAAAGTCTCGGGTGATTTGATAACAGTAGATTTGTCTTGAACATGCATAATAATGGTGTATTAACATAACATGAACAATGCAGCAGACCTTGACCATTTTACTTAAAAATGCATTGATGTTTCTTCCAAATTAGATTCCTATGTGAGTTCAGCATCAGTTATATTTTTAAAATTAGAAGCTAAGGTCATTAATGGAATTATCTGTTTTTTTTTTTTTTTTTTTTGAGACAGGGTCTCGCTTTGTAGTTCAGGCTGGCTCTGAGCTCACTATGTAGCCTAGGCAAGCCTCAAACTCAGCAATCCTCCTGTCTCTGCCTCCCGAGTGCTGGGATTACAGGCGTGAGCCACCAAGCCCAGCACTGTGGTATATGGTATTGATTGTTGGTGGGCTTGAGTCTCCACACCCAGCATTGTATGTGGTTACCGGGGATCCCAGGGATCGAACTCAGGACCTTGCACTTGGGAGGCAGGTGCTGGAACCACTGAGCTAACCCTCTGGCCCTGGAATTATCTGTTTTAGGTACTGCACTACATCAGGTTTTTGTCAGAGTTGCTACCATTCCCAAGGTTCTTTCCTCTCATTTCTCATAACTACTAAAGACTGCAGCTTCCTGGAATATTTTGATGCCAAGAAATGTACTTGGCTATGCGACACACTTCAGGGCAGTAGAGTCACTACATAGTGAGCTCAGAGCCAGCCTGAACTACAAAGCGAGACCCTGTCTCAAAAAAAAAAAAACACCAATGTCATCTACTTCAGATTCGATGCCATTTGTATTCCATTTTGTCTCTGCAAAGTAAACATCTTGGCACTATAGACACTTCTTTCCCTTATTCTAGGCAACTGCTATGCAAATGAACAAGGAATAAAAGTATGTTTCAGTTGCTTTCTGTTTATAATTCTTAGAAGTCACCTGGGGTCCAAGTTAAATGTATCTATTCACATCCTGGCATGAATGCACAAATAACTCTAAATCTCTTGGCCTATGGCAGGGGAACAGTTCCATACTGTTTGGTCTCAGCACGAGATTAGTAAAAATTATTGAGTCCCTAAAGAGTTGTCTTTAAATGGGTTATATCTATAAATACTGACTCTATTAGAAATTAAAACAGAGAATTTAAAAATATTTATATCATCTCATCAAAAAATATAGTAATAAGCACACTGCACATTAACAAATCACGTTTTAGATGAAAAATAACTGTATTTAATGAAAATTATCTTGAGAAAATTGTAAATCATATGCAGTTGCAAAACAATACTGACTGATTCTCTCATATCCCCTCAATGGCACAATCTTCCAAAATGATAATGTGATTTTACAATGAGAGTATTGACTCTGATACAGTTAAAATAGAGAAGAGCTCAATCAGCGCAAAGATGCCTTCTGTTTATTTGGCCACATCTCTTCTCCCTCTACCTGCAACCTGGCACCACTGATCTGGTCAGCCTTTATAGAATTTTGTCGTTTCCAGAAGGCTTTATAGATGGAATAATTTGATACGTATGTAACCTACTAAGATGGGTCTTCTTTGCTTTGAGGATCTATTCAAGTTGATGTGCACATCAAGAGTCTGTTCCTTTGGGCTGGAGGGTTAGCTCAGTGGTTCCGGCGCCTGCCTTGCAAGCGCAAGGTCCTGAGTTCGATCCCCAGTAACCACATACAATGCTGGGCGTGGAGACTCAACGCCCATCAGCCATCAGTACCACATACCACAGTGCCAGGCGTGGTGGCTCATGCCTGTCATCCCAGCACTCGGGAGGCAGAGACAGGAGGATTGCTGAGTTCGAGGCTTGCCTGGGCTACATAGTGAGCTCAGAGCCAGCCTGAACTGCAAAGCGAGACCTTAAAAAAAAAAAAAAGAGTCTGTTCCTTTTCAGTACTGAGAAGTTTCCCATGGTATGAAGGGCATCGAGGTTGTTTCCAGGGTTATTACAAATATGGCCACTATGAGCTTAGGAAGTTTTCTTGTGTATAAATGTTTTTATTCCTCTGGGACAAATGCTCAGCGTATTTTCTGAGTTCTATGATAATTGAATATTTAGTTGTGTACAAAACTCCACTTGGGCATGTGGTGCATGCCTATAATCCCAGCATTCTGGGAGGCTGAGGCAGGAGGACTGTAAGTTCCAACCCAGCATGGACAGCTTAGTGACCTAATGAGAGCCTGTTTCAAAAGAAAAAAGAAAGGAAAAGGGCTGGTGTTGTGTCTTATTTCAAAGGCTCTGGGTTCAATCTCCAGTTCCGGGGGAAGAAAAGAAAAGAAAGAGAACTCCAAATTATTTTCTGGAGTGACTACACTAGTTTATGTTCCCACCCGCAATGTATGAGTGACCCAGTTTCTTCGTATCCCCACCAGCATTTAGTGTTATCACCAATTACTTGGGAAGAGAAACTTTTCAGTTTTTAAATTATAATAAAATGTACATAACATAGGATTTATCAGCATAGCTCCTTGTAAGTGCTCAATACAGCAGTATGGAGTACTTTCATGTTGTTATGCAGCCATCGCTGTCCTGCATCTCCAGAATTCTTTCACATCATAAAACTGAAGCTCTCTAACAATTAAATGGCCACTCCCCATTCCCTCTTCCCTCCGGTCCCTAGCAACCACATCCTACTTTGGAAAGTAAGTGGAAGCAACAGTATTTCTCATTCTGTGACTTGATTTGCTAAAGCAAGGAGATAACCAGAGACTTGGGGAGAATGAATCACAGCCCTCCACAGGCGTGGCCAGGCTCAGGCCAAGTGTTAGGGTGAGCCCGGCCAGTGGGAAGGCGAGAATTGTTCACCTACTGGCCTGTGAGGGGATGTGCTCTGGCCAGAAGAGTTCCACAGACAGGACGGGTGGCCAGAGAAGATTCTGTGAAGGACAACAGCAAAGGCCAGAGCACTGGAGGCTCAGTGAACAAAGGCCTCGTTGGATTGGCAGGATTTTTTTTGCCCAGAAAATCACTCCTCTCTAGAGAATTTGTTGTTCTGCTTAAAGTTACAATGAATGGTGACTACAAAAGTATGTGTGCTCCATACCCTGAGTTCCTGGAGGCCCACTTCTAAGTCAAACTGTCCTGCTTGTAATGCCATAGGTTGATCTCAACTTGGCTAAGTAGGAGTCATATCTGTATATAAAAAAATAGACAAAAAGTCTCTCTGGCAATGCACCTGAGTCCTCTCCTGGTACTGGCGGCAGTGGCGGGGGGGGGGGTGGACTTTTGCTTTCATTTTACTATAAATGATGTTTTGTGCTTTTGCTCTATAATAAGTACTTTGGCTTGATCCTTTTTGGACTCTCTACCATGTCATTATTTCTGGGTTGAGAGAAAAACCCACCAGCTGGATGTTACTTACCATAGTCTTCTCAAGGTTCACCTATGCTGTAGCATATATCAAAATTTTCTTTCTCATGATAAATAACTTTTCATTGTATTTATGTACCACATTTTAGTCATCTGCCAAGGAGTCCTTCAGTTGCTTCATCCTTTAGTTACTGTACATAAAATTGCTATGAATCTGAGTGTAAAAATGTCTCCTCTAAACCCTGCTTTCAATTGTTAAGCTATATACCCAGGAGCAGGATTGCTAGATGGATCATTCGCAGTTTCCAAAGGCTATGAATTTAAGGATGGTTTTTTTCCTATTGCTCAACAAAAAGGCCACTGGGAGTTTGACAGTGTTTGCGTTCACAATGTAGGTAGCCATCTTAACATATTAAGTCTTCCAGTACTTGAACATGGGCTATATTCCTATTTATTTAGGTTTTAGAAGTATTTTGTAATTTTTAGTGTACAAGTCTCATATTATGTTGGTTAAATTGATTCCTAAGTAATTTATTGTGTTTGATACTATTATTAAAGGAATCATTATCTTTATTTCCTAACAGATTGTGTATTGCTTATTTATAACAATATAACATATTTTTTTATGTGTTAATTTTGTACCATACAATTTTGGTCAATTCATATGTTGGCCCTAGTAGTTTTCCTTGTGAATTCCTTGAGGTCTTCTATATGTAAAATCATGTTGTCTGAGAACAGAGATAGATTTACTTTTTCATTTCAAATGTGAATAATTTTATTTATTTTTCTTGCCCAATTACTCTGTCTAGGACTTCTAGCATAATGTTGAATAGAAGTCCTGAAAGCTGTCAGCCTTGTCTTGTCTTGGCCACAGCAGGGAAACTCAGTATTTCATCAGTGACTGTGATAATAGTTTTAGGTTCTCACAAATGTCCCTTAACCTGTTGAAAAAGTTCTCTTGTGTCCCCAGAGTACTAGATTTATTTTTTAATCATGAAAGTGAGTTGATTTTGTCAAAGGCATTTTCTGCATCAGTTGAATGTGGCTTTCCCTTTTCATTCTGTTAATATAATGCATTATGTTGATTGCTTTTCATATTGAACTGGTCTTGAATTCCTAGGAAAAATTTTATTTCATCATAGTGTATAATCCTTTTAATATTTTCCCAGATATGGTATGCTATTATTTTGTTGAAAATCACATTTCTATATTCATGAGGAATATAAACCCATAAAATATAGGCTTATGGTTTCCTTTCTTGTGGTCTCTTTGCCTGGCTGGGTAGTAAGATAGTGCTGGCCTCCTGGCATGAAACAGGATGTGTTCTTCCCTCCTATTTTTTTGAAGTTCCAGAAAAATTAATGTTAATTCTTTATTTAATGATTGGTAAAATTTACCAAGGAAGTATCTAATTTTGAACTTTTAAATGCATTTCTTTCTGATTAAAGCTGTGGTCAGGTATCTTGCATATCATCCTTACCCTGAACCATGATTTCAAATCATCTCTGTCTATCCCTTTTCACTGATCCCTTTTCTAGGATACAATATAGTCACAATAGTCTAACATTTTGATTATGGGTAGAGTGACTGGTTTTTTGTTTGTTTGTTTGTTTTTGTTTTTTTGTGACAGGGTCTCACTTTGTAGTTCAGTGTGGCCCTGAGCTCACTATGGAACCCAGGCAAGCCTCAAACTCAGCAATCCTCCTGTCTCTGCCTCCCAAGTGCTGGGATTCCAGGCGTGAGCCACCACGCCCAGCACTGTGGTATGTGGTATTGATTGCTGGTGGGCATGATCACCACGCCCAGCATTGTATGTGGTCACCAGGATCAAAATCAGGACCTTGCGCTTGAGAGTCAGGTGCTGGAACCACTGAGCTAAATCTCCGACCCGAGTGGCTGGTTTTTGTACAGTTCTCCTCTTTGTAAAGTCTTTCAGTTCTCAGCAAAAGCTGGTATAGCTGTAAGTGCCAATCAACCAACAAAACAAGGAAATTGAAACTCAGAGAGGCTGAGCAACTTTCCCAGTGGGGAAAATCAAGAGCAGACACAGGTTTCTAGGTTCCCAGCTAGGCCCATCCTCCTGCCTCCATGTCAGTGCCTCTTTGCAGCTGACCATTAAATATGTTTTAAAGAGGGCAAAGTCCAATTGCATAATAGATCTGCCTGTCTGAAATATGATGATTACAGCTAATGGTCGGGTATTACCTGGCAAGCATGTGTTAGGTTTACAGTAAAGAATGTCTACTTTTTATTAACGGCCCTTTTAGATATATTAGTGACTGTCACACCTGAATTATAACAAAGAAGCACTAGAGAAATTCAATGTGGGCGGCAAAAAATCTTTGAAGAGTAACTAGTTATAATTGGGGAGTCTGAACACATCTCAGAGTTCCACGTTTAATATGCAGTATGGTTAATTGCACTGTAATTACAGTATTTTAGAATGCCATGCTAGTGTTTAATCCTTTTCAGGTTTTCCCTCCAATCAGTGGTCTGCCTTCATTTTATAGATTGATGAGGTCTGCCTCCGAAAGGGGGTAGGTAACAAAATTGTGCCTCTCTGTCTAATCAGCTGGGAAAGTTGTGAAATGATTCTTTCCTATCTGGAGTTTATATGTAATCATAGTTATGTTCCCTTTATGAATTGAGGGTTGATTAGTTAGTTGTCAGAAAAGGGAAACAATAAGTGCTTTTATTTACTCAGATAAGTTATGCTGGAGTTATTATTTAGTTTGATTAGTTGATGGGGATATTTACATTACCTCAACACACAGACCACTTAATCTTATTCATAGTGTTAATTATATACTCCGCAACTTACTGCTGTGCTCTTGTTTATGGTGTTTACTCTTAGGATTTGTTTACTCGGGGTGATTTCATGGTCCCTTTTCTCTCACTAGACGATGCCCCTCTTAAGGCTACAGACGCATCTCTGCTCACAGAAACCCGATGTGCTGTGCTTTATGCTCAGAGATTCTTGAGATATAATTCAGTGGAGAAAACTCAGTTGGTTTTAGGTGTTGGTTAAGGCTACATCACCGAACTGGCTTTTAACAGTGTCTTTCTTTACCTTGGTACATTTACATATTCCTTTTTTAGTGTCTAGAATTTTCTTTCCCTGTATACACCCTGAAGACGGTTACTCCTCTTTCCAGGCTTGAAACTCCATTTCCTAAGGAAGCAAAGCCTAATTGTAGCAGAGAGTTAATCGTCACCTTCTTTGTCTCACTCTGTACGTGAACGTTAATACGATCACAGCCCCAGAACACTGTATTGCAATTATCTTTTGATATGTTTCCTCTCATTAGCAGACTAGTTTGTCTCAGAATGAGGACCATTCGTCGTCATGTCTTTTGTCAATTGAACCTACTAGTGCCTCCTGGTACCTGGGTAGATGCTTGGTAATTTCTTAGTGTCAAATGACAGAGTATCCTTTTTGAAAATAATCTTTTAAGATGTAATTTACATACCTATAAATCCATTCTTCTAAAATGTACAGTTAGGTGATTTATAATATGTGTTCAGCTATGTGCAACCATTGCCACTCTCAAATTTCGGGATAGTTCATCACCCCAAAAAAGAAACCCAGTTCTGGGGATTTAGCCTAATGGTTCCGGTGTCTGCCTTGCTAGTGCAAAGTCCCAAGTTCAGTACCAGGTAAGCACATACCACAGTGCCAGGCGTAGAGGCTCACATTTGTAATCCTACCACTCAGGAAGCAGAGGCAGGAGGATTGCTGAGTTCAAGGGTTGCCTGGGCTACATAGGAAGCTCAGAGTCAGCCTGAACTACAAAGCAAGACCCTGTCTCCAAAAAACAAAAAGAAAAAGCAAACAAGACCCTATATGAAAACAAACACTCTGAGGGACTACTCCATTTTATGCTCCACCTGGCAACATATGATATATCTAACTTCTTCATACCTCCCCCAGCCCTATCACCATTTGTATCATTAATTATATAGCCATCTTAGTGGACATAAAGTGGTTTCTCTTTGTAATTTTTTTTTTTTGAGACAGGATCTCACTATGTAGTTCAGGCTGGTCCTGAGCTCACTATGGAGCCCAGGCAAGCCTCAAACTCAGCAATCCTCCTGCCTCTGCCTCCCGAGTGCTGGGATGACAGGTATGAGCCATCACATCCAGCACTGTGGTACGTGGTATTGATTGCTGGTGGGTGTGAGTCAATACACCCAGCATTGTGTGTGGTTACTGGGATCAAACTCAGGACCCTGCGCTTGTGAGGCAGGCGCTGGAACCACTGAGCTAAATCTCCAGTCCCTGGAGCCTCATACTATGTTCATGAGTTTCTATGCTTTCCTTCAATTCAATGCTCTTTTCTTCAAAATCTTCTTACATTCTTTCTCTGCACATCCTCATTACCTTCATTACTCTGCACTTTCTTTTTACTACCATGCTTTCTTTGTACTTTCTTTAGAGTCATTCTGGATTGAATAATACTGTCTAGTACCATACTGCCAAAAATTGCACGTGCACACACACAACCTTCACAACAAGTGTGCACAGGTCTGTCACTGTGATCTCAACTAGAGGAAGCCACAACCATGTGTCAGAGGACAGACTATGGCTGTGTTCATGTTCACACAGGGAAGACGATGCTTGTGGTCACTTTCTTCACCCAATGTAGAGATCGCAAATGGAAACAAAATTTTGCTGAGCAGTCTCTTCGTGAACCAAATATGACAAACACAATCATTCATGAAGGTATTACCATTACTGTATCTGGGATAGGTCTGTGGATGGGTCTGTTGCTATTTTGCTTCCTCCAGAGGATGTTAGGCTACTGTTTTTTCCTGGGTGTGCAGGGCTGTTGGTTCTTAAGGTTAAAATGGACTCGGAAAGAAGGCTGGGAAAGATAAGTTAAAATGCTCTGAGTCTCATTGTTCTTACTAAGATCAATCATATTTCTTAAATAAATTCATACATATTTTTGCTTATTTTCTAGAGTTCTGAAAATGTTGGCCTTTGCCAATGTTCTTATCATCAGCTAGCATTAGTCTTTGCTGTAGTAGAAATGGGAATTAAAACTAAAGCATGAATTTGCAGGAAAAGTTTTTACTGAGACTTCTGGGAAGATGGCAGAGTGGTGAACACCAGAGAACCAGTCTCTCTGAGGTGGGTGTCCAGGTGCTAAAATATGGCAGCACGAGATTTATTGAAAATAGGACGAAAAGTGAAGTACACTCTACAGGTTGAGAGCAGGCCAGTGAAGGACACTTATAATGGCCTGGGAGATAAAGATTAAGGGAACTTTAGTGCCCCAGATACCTGGATTGGCCCCCACCTTATGTAAATATGGTACCAAGACAATTGTCCCATCACAAAGTCACTTGGCTTCATGCCGGATGGAAATTGTCCTGTCAAAAACTAGCTTATTTTCTTGTCAGCTCTAAATGAAGAATCAGGAGCTGTGTCTTTTAATTGGTTCTGCGCATATGTAAATGAAACACTGGGAAGAGTGCAATTTGATTGGTCCTGTGAGTAGTGCAAGATCTAAATGAGGGATTTGGAATATTATTTTTTTATTGGTCCCATGTACAGTGGTCTGGAGCACTAGGCTGGGAGTCATTTTGGGTCCAGAGTTCTGTGCATGTTTCCTCTTTCAAGGAAACATCTTTTTCAACTGGTTAGCTGATCTAATGACTTCTGACTCATTTTGCCTGGTTGGTTGTCTGCTTTTCCCAGTCCTAATTTCCTGCTTCAGTAAAGAGGATCAGATTGGTCCACCCAAAACAGGAGCTGGTTTGTAAGGATTAGCTGAGGTGGGTCAGCGTCAGGTCAGTCATCATCTTGGTCCTGGGTTTGTACTCTGGAAACCACACAGTTTGAGATGTGGTTCCATTTCCAGGAACTCTGTTTGTAGTGGTTTCAGTCATGTGGGCTCTGGTTTGTCTGGAATCCAGGTGATCACTGGTTTAGGACAATGGCTGGAGGCTTCTAGGTGTAGTGAATGTCCCAATGAATCTCTTTTCCTAGTCTTAAAGTTAGATGAGATAGGCCAGAAGGACTTAGGATCAACGGACAAATATTCCCAAAAGACAAGCATGTCTCTATGCAGAGCTGAAAACGCTTTGACCCAGAGTTTCACAAAATGAAGGTCAAGCTTTGTTCTCCTTTTAATTGTTGATTGGGCAATTGGAGGACCAAGTGAAGAGTCATGGTTTTTAGCAAGATCACTTTGAAGTCCATAGCTGCTTTAGGAGGAAACACAAATACAGCTTTTGATGCGTAACAGGCTTCAGGTCCAGGATTTGGCCAGTTCCTGTGCTTATCCTTGTCTCTGATTCTGCCATGACTACGTCACTCTCATTACTTTGTTCAAAGTGGAGATTTCTAGAGTTTGTTGCTTTTATTTCTGTTGATGTCACATCATACCATTGTTTTTTTTTTTTTAGACAGGGTCGCGCTTTTTTTTATAGTTCAGGCTGGCTCTGAGCTCACTATGTAGCCCAGGCAAACCTGGAACTCAGCAATCCTCCTGTCTCTCCTGTCTCTGCCTCCTGAGTGCTGGGATTACAGGCGTGAGCCACCATGCCCAGCACTTGTGTTATGTGGTATTGATGGCTGGTGGGCGTGAGTCACCACGTCCAGCATTGTATGTGGTTACCGGGATCGAACTCAGGATCTTGTGCTTGTGAGGCAGGCGCCGGAACCACTGAACTAAATCTCCGGCCCCTGACTGCTAATCTTAAAGAAAAGACTAACTGCTTTATAATGTTGAAAACATTTGGAGATATATATTATATATGGATATATGGTGTGTGTGTGTGTGTGTGTGTGTGTATGGATATATGGTGTTATGTATATTATATTAGTATATTATGAAATTTAGCTGAATTTTAAACTATGTGAGTCACTCAGAAACATCCTCTCTTCTTAGAGTTTCACTGGACTTTCAAAAAAAATTAGAAGGCAAAAATGATATTTTGTTCTTTCTCTTTGTTAGGCATTACCATTAAAATATTTTGATTATACTTTTTGCTTCTTCATAGACATGTTCAACTTTTCAAGATGTTCACATATTTATCAATTCTGATATTACCACTCTCTTAGGTCAGAAAAATATTCTAAGCTGTAATGTTTCTGACCCTGTTATTTGGGTACTTATAGTCTCCCCACTAAATTACTTCTTTGACTTCAAGTTGACATAGAAAATACTCAGCAAGATTTCAAGAATGGATGTTCCACATCATGTATTTATTGCAGTTATGAGAAAGAAATCTGATATGGAATACCTTATTCAGTCAGTCACATATTGTGTCATTATTATCAAAGTTGTTTAAAGTATATTTTACTCAGTTTCAAGATTTCTTTTTCCCCCAATATTTGCAAGGTTCTTATGTAGGTAAGTGGGTAAGTAATGTACATACATACAGTATATAGTTTTGAAAAGCAAGGTGACATTTGGAAAGACTTCTCATACATATTGTAACATGAAAAAGTAGATTGTGGAAAAGTACAAATGAGCAGTATCTATAAAAATATGTAGTAACAATTTCCAGAAGAATATCTCTGAAACTCAGTAATAGTTACCCTTGAGTCTAACATGAGTGTTATGGGAAAAAGAAAAGATATATTCATTTAATGTACCTGAACAAAAAAGAACAAATATTACTTTTCTAGATTAGAAATTAGTTCAAATAATCAATTTCAACCTGGCATGAAGCAAAATTCTTATCAAATAACTCCAGAACAAAGCTGTCCCTGTAGGATCCATGAATTTTTAGTAGCATTGAGACATTCTCAGTTCCCCTTCTCCATATACTCCATTTTCATTCTGTGCTGTCCTTTCTCCTACAAGGCCCCTCTCTCCTTTGTGAAGTCATACCCATAGATTTCTTTATTAATTATAATAACATACCCATAGCCGTTTAGTGGTGCTAAGTATATTCACATTAGAGTACAACCATCACCATTGCTGATTTGCAGAACATTTTCATATTCTTAAAACTAAAGCTACACATTCATTAAGGCATGAACGTCCAACCTTTTGACTTGCTTGAGCTACAATGAATGAAAAAGACTCGTCTTGGGCCACATGTAAAATACATAATATAGCTAAATTGTATATAACCAAACTTCTTTTTAATGCTTTAAAAAAATACAAAGGGGCTGGGAATTTAGCTCATTGGTTCTGGTGTCTGCCTGGCAACCACAAGGTCTGGAGTTCAATCCTGGTAACCACATACCACAATGCCAGGCATAGTGACTCACACCCACCAGCAATCAGTACCACACACCACAATGCTGCGCGGGGGGTGGGGGTGGGGTGGCTCACCCCTGCAATCCCAGCACTCAGAAGGCAGAGGCAGGAGAACTGCTGTGAGTTTGAGGTTAGACTGTTCTACACAGTGAGTTCAGGGCCAGATTGAATTACAAAGTGATACCCAGTCTCAAAAACTGAAATAAACAAGCAAACAAACAAATAATAAAAGGGAACATAAGCATAAAACTATCAGAATATTTGACCTTGTTTTTGTAAAATTAGTGCAATGATGTCTGATTTGATGGAAGTGGTTGCATTTCTTAGTAAGGTCGCAAGGTTCCTATGAGAAAATTTTCATCTAATTTTACTCGTGTGCTTTAGCCTTGAAAATAGAATGGTTTATGATGTATATTCTGCAAAAAAAATGATGGCATGATTGTGAGGAAAGTGATATTTTTCTTGGAAAGACATTTCTTATAAAAGTTCAGTGAAGAGACATAATCAAAAATTTGTGAGACAAAGGACTTTGCAAATTTATATACAGTATTTTAAAAAATTAATAAATAAGCAAAGTTTTTTTCTATTAGTGATATTGTACATATAATAATGATATAATGAACAAAAATTTATTATACTGGGCTGGAGGGTTAGCTCAGTGTGTTCTGGTGCCTGCCTCTCAAGGTCCTGAGTTCGATCCCGGAAACCACATACAATGCTGGGCGTGGTGGTTCATGCCCACCAGCAATCAATACCACATATCACAGTGCTGGGCCTGGTGGCTCACCTGTAATCCCAGCACTCAGGAGGCAGAGGCAGGAGGATTGCTCAGTTTGAGGGAGGCTTGCCTGGGCTACACAGTGAGCTCAGAGCCAGCCTGAACTACAAAGTGAGACCCTGTCTCAAAAAAAAAAATTATTATACTTTCTATACTACTGTTAAAACTATTTTATTATATTATTTATGAAATAACAAGCTTAAGTTAATTCAGTAAGAAAACTTACATGTTTGCTTAATAACAATTAATTCTTGTCTCACAGGCACACACACATGTAGGTCAGTCGAAATAGTATCATTGGTATCATTTTACTCAGCAGGTCATACAAATGGTTATAATGTCTGATACACAAGAGTTTTAATTTGACTCTGGGTTGGTGTAGGAGGTGAAGTTAGTACTGTACCCCTAAGGGATTTTATTGCTACCTACAGTCCATGCTGGATCACCACATAATGGAGAAATAAAAAATACACTAAAGGGCCGGAGGGTTAGCTCAGTGGTTCTGGCGCCTGCCTCGCAAGCGCAAGGTCCTGAGTTCGATCTCCGGTAACCACATATAATGCTGGGCGTGGAGACACGCCCACCAACAGTCATCACCGCATACCACAATGCCGGACGTGGTGGCTCACGCCTGTAATCCCAGCACTCGGGAGGCAGAGACAGGAGGATTGCTGAGTTCGTGGCGGCTTGCCTGGGCACCAGAGTGAGCTCAGGACCAGCCTGAACTACAATGCGAGACCCTGTCTCAAAAAGCAAAAAAAAAAACAAAACAAAACAAAACAAAAAAAAAACACTAAAAATCACATAATGATGTTAGAAGTTTACAGTCTTGTGGGGATGCATTACTAGCTGTCCAGAGTCTCAGTCGAGTATGTTTGTAGACCACAGGTGAACACCCCAACATTACACAGTGAAGGTCTGTTTTCAGGAGATGCAGATTTGTCTAAAAATCATGCAAAATAAATAAGAAAAAATATGGAAAAATACGAATACATTCTTGGCATTCATCTCAAAATAGTGCTTTCAGTGATCTGTCCTTATTGGGATAGTGTTAAGCTCCATATAGGCTATTTTTATTGATGCCACATTAGTAAACAGTAGCAGAATTAAAAAGAAGATTTGCATAGGTGCTATTGATCACCGACCTAAGTACAGTCCCATGAGGACTTCCTTAGGTTCATTCACTAGATTGGAGGCATTTACCTTAATCTCTGGAGAAGTCAATCCAGTGAGCATACTGAATGGTTTCCATACGTAATTACTGAAAGAAGATGAGTAGCATTACTGTGGACTTTCAGTTCTAGGAGAGAGAAGAGCAGAAATGCTGTGGCAGGAGAATGTCTGACTTCCGTACAGTGGAATCATTTCCACTGTACTGGTTCTGTGGAATCTGAGCTCTAACAGGGGCAGTAAAATGGAGCTGATAATGAAGGATAGAGCTTGATTCCACAGGAGACTTTCTACAGGTGGCTTCAAAGGTGAATGGGTTTTTTGGTTTTGTAGCTAGTGAACTGCCCGTCTTGAAAAATATGACTTGTAAACATTAAAGGGAAATGCAAAGATGTGTGTTAGAAACCCTGAAATGCAGTTTAATCTCCTTCCCTCCTTTCTTACCTGCATCCTCATTCTGTGTATCTTCTTTTGCTTACATACACATGCGCACTCATGTACACACTCACCGGCCAGAAGCCAACTGAGTGGCTAGGATGGGAAATTGAAGTTCTAGTTCCTCTTCTGGCCCTAAGTGGTCATGTAAATAAGACCACATTGTTTAATCTCTGTGGCTCTTATTTTTCTCTACTGTAAAAATGAGAAGGTTGGGCCGGAGATTTAGCTCAGTGGTTCTGGTGCCTGCTTAGCAAGTGCAAGGTCCCTGGTTCGATCCCCGGGACAACAATAATGGGTGTGGTGGCTCACACCCACCAGCAATCAGTACAACACACCACAGATGCTGGGCATGGTGGCTCACGCCTGTCATCGCAGCACTGGGGAGGCAGAGGCAGGAGGATTGCTGAGTTTGAGGCTTGCCTGGGCTATATAGTGAGCTCAGAGCCAGGCTGAACTACAAAGCAAGAGCCTGTCTCAAAAAAAAAAAAAAAAAAAAGAGAAGGTTGAGCCAAATGATACTTTAGGTTCTTTCAGTATTACTGCTCTATTGGCCAAATGGCATTGAAGTAAAAAGAGTTTGGAAATTTAAGTAGGTGATTTGTCATATTGGTTATTCTAAAAAAAAAAGAATATTTGCAGATCTTTGAAAAGAATAATGGGCTTTAGTCTCCATCTGTACAATCTGTACAGTAATTATAATGATTTCAAATATCTACTCCTGTGATGGGGAGTGCTAGATATATATGAGACAAAAGCCACTCTAATTTCTCCCCAGAAATATCAGAAAATCCCTGGTGCTTTGGAGACTCATTTGGTACTCGCCTAACTGGGATGAGTTTGTCTGACTGTTTAAGACAAAGGGTGAGAATATTAAGCCAGTGAAACTATTTCCTTCCTTGAACTCCAGGTCCACAAATATGTTACTTTCCCATGATGCAGTGTCTGGCACAGCAGCAATTGGGTTATAGAAAGGCAAGGCATGTTTCAGGGTTAAAACAGTTCAAAACAGACCACTGGACTTCTGATGCTACACATCAACTGACTGATAGTGCCATGTACTTACTAATAAAATTTTTCTTCTAGCATTTAGTTACTACATTTTTTTCAGTTCTAAGGATCAATCTCAGGACATTGTGTTTGTAAGGCAGATGCTGGAACCACTGAGCTAAAACCCCAGCCCTTAGCTACTAAAATTGAGTCATGTCAAAAAACAGTAAGAACTTTCTGTTTAGTTTTCTTTATCATGTCAACTGGCAAAATATATCAACAAAAGTATACTTCTGTATAAAGCTAGACTGAGTACTGAGCATAGTTAAAAAAATAATAAACTAGATGTGGTGGCACTGCCCATAGTCCCTGCTCCTTGGGAGGCTGGGGCAGGAGGATAACTTGAGCCAGGGGTTTGAGGCCAGGTTGGGCAACACAACAAGGTCTCAACTCAAAACAAAGAAAAACTAAACAAAATAAAAGTCTTGGTCCTTTGTATTTCTATATGAATTTCAGAATCAAGCTCTTAGTGTCTAAAAAGGGTCTTCCCCATACTGTAGTTTCTTTTCGGATCATATAAATTTTTAACCATTAGAAAAGAGTCTCCTTGACAGAGATTTAGCACGAGTGGTACCATGCCTACGTTGCAAGCACAAGGGCCTGAGTTCAACCCCTGGTACTGAAAAAAACCCAAAAGTCTTCTTGGATTTTGATTGAAATTGTATTCATTTGTTGACCAGATTATGGGAAACAAATAGCACTACTGGAGTCTTTTACATCATGATCATTGTTTATATCTTGTTATGTATTTTGGCCTTAATTTCTGTCAGTGATGCTTTATTGTTTTCAAGGTAAAGGTCTTAATTTTTTTCTTAAATTAGACTTTATTTTCTAGAATGGTTTTAGGTACGTAGCAAAACTAAGCAGCAATTACAGAGATTTCCCATATACTCTCTGCACCCCTATTGTCATCAACCCCCCACAAGACTCATACACTTATTGCAATCAATGAATCTGCATAGTCTCAGAGTATGTGGTTTACCTTAGGCTCACTCTTCTTCTTGAACATTCTATGGGCGTGGAAAAATTTTCTCTACCATTACAGTATCATACTGAATACTTTCACCAACCTAAAAATCTTCTATACTCTCTTTACTATTCCTCCCTAGCTCTGCCTGGAAACCACTGCTCTTTTCCTTATCTCCTTAGATTTGTTTCCCCCAGAATGTCATAGTTGGAATAAAATAATATTAACCCTTTTAAGATTAGTTTTTTAAACATAGTAATATATTTCTAATTTCCTTCATATGTTTTCATGGCTTGCTGGCTTGTTTCTTTTCAGTGCTGAATAATATCCCACCATTTGGATGTACCACAATTTCTTTATCCATTTACCTACTGAAGGACATCTTTTCTACTCTCAAGTATTGGCAATTATGAATAAAACTGCCATAAACATCTTTGTGTAAGTTTTTGTATGGATGTAAGTCTTCAGCTCTGGGTAAATACCAAGAGTGCAACTGCTACATGACATGGTAAGAGTATGCTTAGTTTGGTTAAGAGATGGCCAAACTGTTTCCAAACTGCTATATTATTTTGCATTCTTACTACCAATGAGTGTGTGTTTTTGTACACACTTGTTGGAACTTGATCTTGTTATTTTTCTGGATTCTGGCTATTCTTATAGGTATATGGGATATCTCATTGCTGTTTTAATGCTCATTTCTTTGGCACACTACCTGCATATTGAGACTCAGTTCTACTTATTGAAATGACTTTTTTCATTCAACTATTTTAGTACCTTTGTTGAAAATAAAGTGCCTGTGTGAGTATGGATTTCATTTTCAACTTTTTTTATAGAGATCCATATGTCTACATCAACTCTATACTATGTTGATTATTGTAGTTTGAGCCTTCAGTTCTTTCAGCATAAGTGAATCAAGTTTTCTGTATTTTATTCAAGATTTCTTGAATCATTCTAACTCCTTTGCTTTGCCATAAATTTCAAATCAGCTTTTCCTTTGATGCAAACAACAACAACAACAAAAACCAACAAAAGCTGTTGAGCTGTAGCTAAGTTTGTGATAGCTAAATCTTGGAAACAACTCAAATGCCCATCAACTGGAGAGTGGATAAAGAAGATTTTATTTTTAAATAAAACGGAATATTACTCTGCCATAAAAATGAGAAGTTTGGGCCGGGGATTTAGCTCAGTGGTTCTGGTGTCTGCCTCGCAAGCACAAGGTCCAGAGTTTGATCCCTAGTAACCACATACCGTAATACCTTGTGTGGTGCCTCATGCCCATAAACCCAGCAATCAGTACCACACACCACATTGCCAGGCATGGTGGCTCACACCTGTAATTTCAGCACTTGGGAAACAGAGCAGGAGGATTGCTGTGAATTTGAGGCTGGCCTGGGCTACATAGTGAATTCAGAGCCAGCCTGAACTACAGACCCAGACACTGTTTCAAAAAAAAAAAGATACATTTGAGTCATTTTTGTTCAAATGGACATACCTTGAGGATACACTCATAAGTGGAATAAATAGATCACAGATATGTAAATACTGTATCTTTCCTCCAGTATAAGAATCTGAAGATGTAAGAGTTCTAGAATGTATGATAGATTTTCTGAAATAGATAATATTCAAAGGGAAAGGCATGGGAGAAAGTAATGAGTGGGAAGAAAAGATATGATGTTTAAGAAATAGAAAGAAAGGGCTGGAGATTTAGCTCAGTGGTTCTGGCGCCTGCCTAGCAAGCACAAGGTCCCTGGTTCAATCCCCAGTAATCACATACAACAATACCAGGTGTGGTGATTCACGCCCACCATACACAATGCTGGGTGTAGTGGTTCACACCTGTAATCCCAGCATTTGGAAGGAGAGGCAGGAGGTTTGCTGAGTTGGAGGTTTGGCTGGGCTATATAGTGAGCTCAGGGGCAGCCTGAACTACAAAAGGAGACACTGTCTCAAAAACAAACAAAGAAAAGAAAAAATAGAAAGCATATGTATATAGGGGGTGAGGGATAGGGAAATGGGTAAAAATGAGAATTAACTCATGTTATATATTGGTACAAATTCCTAATGCTGAATGTGATCATGGTGTGTATATAAAATGTGCCAATAAACAATTCAATTAAAAAAACTACTGAAATTTTATTGAAAATACATTAGGTCAGTAGATAAATTTAGTTTTTAACCACACTATGTCTTCTAATCTATGATCATTGTATACCTTTTTATTTATGTCTTTTATTTATTTATGTTTTTCTTTAAAAAAAAAGTGTCAAAAAAACAGTGTATGTATTTTGATCATATCCATACCCCCATTACCTTAGTACCTCAGTCCCCTTCCCCTTTATTCTTTTTTTTTTTTTTCCTTTTTGAGACAAGGTCTCGCTTTTAGTTCAGGCTGGCTCTGAGCTCACTATGTAGTCCAGACAAGCCTCGAACTTTGCAATCCTGCTGTATTGATTGCTGGTGGGTGTGAGTCTCCACGCCCAGCATTGTATGTGGTTAC